>KZ308873.1:563790-594963 GCA_000376725.2 Ladona fulva
ATATCACAAATTGCATTAGTATAAATAAAATTTGCATAAATATAAATAAAATGTTGTTATGTATATGTAAAAAGATGATTTAGTTTCCGAAGAAATCTTAAGAAAACTCACACAGTTGAACTGAACTTCAAACTTTAATGACTTTCACGTACTAACCGACTTTATTAAATTATTTTATAGATATTATGAGAATATAATACTAGTAGAATGCTCTGTCAAGAATAACGAAATTTAATTTCAAAAATATCTATAACTGCATGTATCAGGACCTTCTAATTTATACCTTCTTTGCCATAAGGCTTGAATAAGGGAAGTCCATAATGAATGTTTCAATATTCCTTATCATCTTAGCAAGAACGACATAGAATCATATAACTAATAACTATCCTTTGGAAAATTGGATTGATTAGGAAATACTTCTACAAGGTAGTGAGTTTGCCCCTGCGATTTTCATGCCGTAATTACTGGAACATCATGAAATTGTTTCCTTTCATCCATATTGGCTTGATTCACCGTTTTTTATTGTGGAATGCATGAGCTTGAATTCAACAATTCCCTTGATCGGCAAGGAAACGGGTTGCTTAAAACCACAAAATTCTTGCCTATTTCATGAAAATTCTCAAACTCTCGAATCAGAATGCTATGCTACTACCGTAGTAAGAATGTATTTAACATCCCATCTTTTTATGCTTGACTTTGGAAAATTATTCTCAATTTAATCCTCTAAAAGAAATAAAGCCTATAAGAGATTAAAAACGAACTTTACATATATTTATTGTGGTGTATTTTTAGTTAGTTTTGGTTATATCTATTACCACAGAAAAAAATTATTTGCTATTCTTGCAGTCGTTATATGATGCATATTAGTAAGCTTAAATCCCATATAAATCTGTATACATATCTATGCAGTGGCCGGTTTAAACCTCAACCTATCCACCAATATCTTCCAAAAACTCTCAAAAGGGAATGAGGCAAGATGAGGAGTGAGGTGTTATTACTTTTCTTTCCTCTTTGAATGGAAACATTTGTAAGTTGAGCACAAACGTTGTCATTAAAATTTTTAAATCTTTGGATAAAGAGTGAAAACAACTAAATACCATTATACTCCATAACTCACATTCTAATAGCATTTATGTTATCACCGCCATGAACAATAATGAGACAAAATTAAATGAAAGATAGATTTCTCTATCCTTCACCAAAATATAAAAGAAAAAGAATTAATATCGGAGGATCGCTCAGAAAGTAGTGTCCTACATTTTTTTCTAGCCAAAACCAATGCTAATAATTAGAAATTGCGTTTGGATTACTTGATCTTTAGCGCGTGTATATGGATAGCTTCAGTTTTCTTCTGCAGTTACCATAGCATCTTTCAAAATGGAGTCTGACTGTGATACACGTTACAGACAACGTGCTGTGATTGAATTTCTGTGCGCGGAGAAAGGAACGGTAGGGAATATTCACAAACGTTTGTGCAAAGTCTATGAAAAATCTGCACTCGATCGGAGTACAGTTGGTTGCTGGGTATGGAAGGTGAATGAATCAGAAGGCTGTTGAAAGTGAAAACCTGGGTCTATAGCCAGAGCAAGGGCTGGTACCTACAGGGCATATTTGCCCTTGTGAATCGCTGGAGGAAGGCAATAGATCTTGAAGGAGAATGTGTGGAAAAATGAGTTGATTAGATAAAACATTCTACTTTTATATGTGTAAGTTTCAATTTTGTAGAATGTATAGTTTTTGAGAAAAAAATGTGGGTTATTACTTTCTAACCGACCCTCGTATATTAGAATTAAACATAAAACCAGCGTTTTAGACAACATGGAATATAGGAAAACACTTCTTAATAACAAATATATCAGTGACCGCTTGGGTGAATCCGGAATTTGTAAACTGACAGGTAATGATTGTGGGGCAAGATATATTGGACAGACTGGAAGAAAGTTTTATACCACCATCATGGAACATAGACAATGCTTTTATCATAATAACACGTAAAATTCCCATTTTCCAAAACGTCTTTTAGAGGTGAAAATTTTCTCAGATTTTCCCACATTTATTGCGTTTATATCAAAAAGCCCCCAAACTTGACATCCTAGATCAAGATTTTACGTAAGATAGACAAATTAAAATGTACAAACATTCACCAATTTTCTATCTCTTCCCCTCTTCTTTCGATATTTAACTCTCTACCTTCCTTTTCCTATTCCATTACCCCTTCCATTGGTCTGTTTGTGTATATATACTCTACTAGCTTCGGAAAAACCTCACCTGAGTATTAAGTAGTCGAAACCGGTAGTGAGTTTTTTACAGAAATCATGTGGAATTTTTTACATTGAGTTATTTCTTCAGCAAAGCAGAATATTCCATTTATCAATATACGATCGCGGAAGTAATAAAGGAAGATCGATACCAAACAATCTGCCACATTCTTTTGAGATATCATTCTCTGCACATTTCAAATCTATGTCAGCTAAACTATGCAATGCGTCGATAAATCATCCGTTGTCGATTTTTCGCGCAACACGTAGTACGAGTACCGAGCGGGTCTCAAAGAAAAGTCGGCGCAACGCACGCCAGAAAGTTACTTTTCAAATTCAGGTAGTGCTCTTCGAAAGTAGAGGACGGGACGGAGTGAAATTTATCACGGGCGCAAGAACTGCTCTTACTGGAATATTGACATGACCTGTGACCGTATTCCGCTATCCGAGAGAGTAGGAAACGGAACCGGCTCTTGGAAGATATACGTTGAGGGAAAATGTTTCGGAAGTTTGGTACCCCTGACTCCATTACCACTTCCATCATCCCGTCCTTTTTTTCTGCACTCTCCGAAGGAGAACTTTGCATCCGGACTCGGAGTACATTGGTCTTTATTTTTAAACAGGCGATCAGCCGGTGAGTCCGCCTCTTTTTGAAAGCTATCGCATACCGGTCTTTCGAAATCGCTTTTTACTTCACGGAGTTTTAACATATTTGCCCCGAACGGATCGGTTCACAGGTAGGCCTTTTTTCTGCAGAAAGTTCTACATCGGGATAAGGTAGATTGGGTGGATAGGTTGTGGAAAGAAAGTAAATCTAAGTCCAATCGTTCCAGACTTTATATTGGAGTAGAATGTAAAGGGATTTGTAATTCCCATGGGAAACGCAATCCCGTAATACTGCGATTCCGAATTCCCAGATCCTTTCCAAAGTGTCAATTCTAGAATATCGGCGGGATCACATCAATGCAAATACCGGTAATTTTAATATTTTTGCTAGAAAATAGCGCTAAAGAATCAAAATATACTGCAGGTAAATTAAGTAAATATTTATTCTGAATTCATTCATAAAATCGACTTGATTGGCTGTCACTTAGTGGAACCGGTTAAGCACCATATTTCAAAAATACTTGTACAGAGCCGCGCCCAGCCCATCTGCCGCCGGGTGCGACATAATTGACCACTCCATAAAATCACAAAACCACACATTCCTGATTTTCAGGTAAAAATTATTTTGTAAGACTTAGAAAAACCAGTGTTTTATGACACCCTTCCCCTGCTTACATCGGTCACAACACATCAGTAACAATTAGTTACGCATATTCCTTGAGGAAGTATCAATAAAACACGCAAATCTATTTCAAATTAGGAAAGAGACCGATCAAATATCTAGTGAGGATACAGTCCAAAACCTGTGGAATAAATCCACAGCACAAATATTCCTTTCTCGTCTTAATTAACCGCAATTCTTGCCTCTAAATGTTTGCCAATCTTTAACTTCACACTATAATCTTTCCTAGATAAGTTGTGTGTATCTAAAAGAAAACACAAATAAAGTTTCTGAAATGATAATAATGGTTGGCTACGCTACTGTTGCCACCCTTTAGATGCCACCATCTGGGTGCAATGCACCCCTTGCACACTTAAGATTGCGTGGATCTGTACTTGTACAACAACGACGACACTTCGAAGTGTTTTATTAGTGTGAGGAAATCTTGCACGAATGTTTTAATAAATATGGTGAAATCATTCAGTGATTTAAATGCATTACCTGGCTGTATTTGATATAGTCGACCCATTTTATGCTTCTCCATCAAACAGGATATTTTGCGATAAATAAATATTGAGAGTGAATGGCAAAGATATACAACATTGCATACAGATAAACATGCTTGGTTTTTAGAAGCATATTTCAAAATTCTGATAAATTACGAAACTTAATCTGAAGTTACGGTTTTAAGTTAGTAAATGTATTCAATCAGTTTTGCAATCGCTTATTTCAATAACCTAATATTAACTTCATTACACTTATTTTTCCATAAACGTGTGTGATTTGAGTTTTAACTACAAGAACACGTTCTTAAATGTTGTCAAGTTATCAAAAATACATGGAACTGATTCGTAACTAAGTACGTATGATACTTGATATAAAATCATTGCTCTTACGCACTAAATAAAAATAATTTCCCAATTTGTATTTCCAATCTTAGAATTCCAAGATCACGGAATTGAATAAAAAACGAATTTGATTAATCTATCCAGAACTGCAATCCTTACTTCCCGGTACCAGTAATAATTAATAATAATTTAATCGGTAATTAGGAATCCACAATCTTAAGGTATAACAGTTGTGAAAAATAGCGATATGACTTTCCGGGCAGCTCGGAAAGTGGGAGACCTGGGTTCGAGTCCCGGTCATGTCGTTATTTTTCGCAACTGTTATTCTCTGGGTTTTAGCCGTACGGCTCTTCTGTGTTATGTAATTCACATTTCCCTAATTCAAAATCTTTGTCAATCCGTATATTATCTAAATTCAATTTCTGAAAATAATTTCACGGAAGATTAATTCATATTAAAAGCCCAAGGATAGAAAAATAGCGACGTATATAGGACTCGAACCCAGATCCTTCACTTTCCGGGGCAAGTATTCTAATCACTCCCATCCATCCCATGCATGGTAGTTAAGTGATTCTATATCATAGGTAATCATAAAACAATACCTCCCCAGGAAGTAGGAGACCTGGGTTCGACTCCCAGACCAGTCTGATTATCCTAGGCGCATCCACGCCTCCTCGTGCTTAGTTAACCACCTAGCCTTCATCCTTGATACTAAAAAGTTTAAAATATATAAAGTCGGAAATAAGGATGTTTTGAATGTATAATTTTTCGACTCTCACCGATGAAAAAGACTCAAAGGCGAATGCTTGAAATGACCTTCCTCTCCTTAATATAGACATGGGAAAATTCCAATTAAACTTAATTGCCGCAAAGTTTTGACAAAGTAGGACGGATTTCTCGTCCCGCTTAGCAGCGCCATTTAGTCCGACACGAGTGAGACGCCCATTCGACGATCTAGCGATCAATTTCATGCGTTTTACTTTTATGCAACCGGTCCACCGCCACTCTAATTAGGCTCTCTGTTTGCCGCGCTGAATCCAACTCCTTCCGTACGTATCAATTACTTTCAGCTTTTTCCTCTCTCCGCATTTCCGCAGGACGGACTTCCGCTAAGACAGGCGAGTTAATTAGTGGTGACCAATTGGATTAACGTCACCTACACCTACACACTCCCGACCGAGTGCCCCAGTTACCGCTGTTTTCACTTCCGCTACCGGATAGAAGATTCGACACTAATCGATGCCCTGAAGTTCAGACCAACCCTCTGAAATCATTTTTAATAATCTTTCTCTCCCACAGTGGCGTAACCAGGGGAGCATTTGGGTGTTAAACCCCCCTCTAGAGCCAAAATAGGTTTTAACTGCTTCCCTCACGCGCCCTAGATATCTCGTATTTAGGATTTTCTGCTATTTGACCATTTTTTACTTTAAAATGTACATCTCAGTTAAGCTACAGAGCATATTGTGCTTGTCTAGCATGCTCTCTTTTATCTTTTGTAAGTCTCCATTTTTTGCCTAACATGAGGATACTGTTACTTAAGTTTCCTTAAGTTTTAACCTGTTCACACCATAAACAGGTTACAATTTAAGGAAATAAAAAGTGAAATATAAAATTAAATAGCTATCCAGGTTAATCTTCTTGATATTTACGGTTCAGTAGCGTTTACATAGAAACGCAAGAAAAATGATCGCGTGCATACTGAGACAAGTATATAACAAGGTCTTGCCGATTCCTTTTGTCACCTGGGCTATATTTAATGTAAGTTCTTTTCTATTCACCCGCCAAGTAACCTATCATCAGTAATCGAACATACATAAGATTGCTTGAAAAAATATGAATAAATAAGAATCTACCAACTGTTTTTAGTAAGCCTTTTATCCGTGAAACATCTAACATTCAACAAACGGATGCATAAATATCGAATAAAGGCGTTGAGGTAACAGACACAGAATGAATTTATTTATTTGTAAATTACGTATTTTTGGGAGCATATCTATAGAGTTTTGCATGAATGTATTGATAAATACGTACATACGCATAAGATTAGAAGACGCTCGCATTCTGAAAGCAAATCAACATTACAACTACTACTTAAACTTTGAGTGCAATGGTTTTTTCTTAGTCAACCTTTATTGGCCAAGATTTTTTCCCCCACTCAATTCTTTCTTTTGCTTTTAAATCTTTTTAATCGATCATTTTGTATATAATATCGACATACGAGATTATGTGGAAGAGAAGCTCATATGGGCCTAATTTCGCCAATAAAGGATCTATCTACCTATCTTTCTTTTTAGAATATTTTTGATTTTTATATGAAATTTCCTTTTATTTTTTATACAGTACTGTAGATTATATATACCTTCATAATTATTTCGTGGCAACCTCTGTTAATAAGCTATAAAACCCATCGTATTTTTCATTCAAAACATCGAAGATTAAACCAAAATTAAGGTTTGAATGTGAACCACTGATAGCCTTTAGATATAGTAGAAGATTATTTCTTTTTTCGGATATTCATAGATATACACAGACTGTAATTTGGGCTTGAGGATTTATAGCAATCACATCCAGCCCTTGAACTATAGAGATGGTCAATTTTTATTCCTCCGTTTCCTCTTAAGCTAATTTTGCTAAAAGCATGCCTCTTGATAGAGCCTGCCTTAGAGCCAACGGAACACCTTTGATCGAAGTAAAACACGACTCCTAGATTCCCTGATGAATTGGCGTAGCGTTCGTTCGAATCTTCCTGAATATAGCCTTTGAATCAGCATTATCTCTCCACAAACATTCCATCTAACATCTTCCGGAGTAACAACCTACGTTACGCAGCGAATACATCCCATTCAAACACAGAGATTCGTAAATTTAAGCGCAAATCCCATGAATACATTAAGATCGACCTAGAAACCTAAAGGTACTATTGGAACCAAAAATGAAGGAGAGGCACTACATTATGGATTACGGAAACAAAGATTCGATTCGTCAAAAGGAAGCAAAGCTGCTGAAGTTTTCAATTTTCTTTTAAGTAATCGTGTATAATGGGAATATAGAGATTTAAAATAAGTATATTGAAAGTAATAAATCGTGATTAAAATAGTTTAAGCTATTTTATTAAGACATTTAAGAAATTAGTAAATGAAAGGAAATATTAAAACGATTGTCAGATTCGATGGGAGTAGTTTTTAATTTGTGCAATTTTTATACTCAGCCCTGCAATTATAGTAAATGCTTAAAGTGGACTTTAACTCTTGTCCACTTTTGGGCTTAGTAATATAATGGTTTGTTAGAGTTTAAGTGAATATTATTTTTAATCCCTTAAATATATGATAAATTAGCATTCACTTTAACTCAAACAAGCGATTATAAAACTGGGTCATAAAGTGAACATTGGTTAATGTTTATTTTAAGTATACATTGTAATACCCGGCCTTAGTGTATGAGCTTGTCTCCAGTCTTGAGTTTCATTCTAGATTTCCATTAAACTTCATTTATATTTTTTCTCTAAAACAGAAGTCCCAGGATCGAATCCAAGCTAATGGGAATTTTCTTATAAGGAAATGGTGGCATGAGTTCCTCTATTATTATTGTTCACGCCTATCCTGTAATTTCGAATAAATGGATTTTGATCAGGGAACCGGGAAAATAAATAAATGAACACATTCGGTTTGCACAGCAATACTTAGCTACAATGAATTTTGAAAAAAAAGTAATCAGGGATTCTAATTAGGGGTCACGATTTGAAAAAAAGCATTACCTCCACATCTGTAAGATTCCCGGCGAAATTATTACACGTTCCTCGGTAGTATAGTGGTAAGTATTCCCGCCTGTCACGCGGGAGACCGGGGTTCGATTCCCCGCCGGGGAGGACTTTTTTCGAATGATACCTACTCTAACATTTATTTTGCCATATTTCTTCATCACGAGTCTCCACTCATTCCTTGTACACCCTCAAGTGATTCATATAATAAACAGTTTAAAAGATCGTAGAAGCTGCTAAGTTTTGGGAAAAAATATATTAAAATATAATAAGTGAATATTATTGTGGGTGATTATCATGTTCATTGTGCTAAGCTCCTTTTTTAACGGCACGTTTTTGCGGGATTTCCCTCCCGTCCTTATGATAATGCCGGACCAATTTTATTATTTTTTTACGCCTTCTCGACAGTTGCCAACTGGCCTAGTGACCAATTTTCAACGGTTAGTGAAGTAAATTAATATATAAATACTGACTGCAAAAAAAACGAAGACCTGACCGGTGCATCCTAAAAACCTTAAATATGAAAAAGCGGGGTTTCCGTTATTATTTCGATAATTAACCGGTTAACCAAGAAAATTTTCATGTACTCTTTGAATTTAAAGATTTTTAAAATTTAATGCACAAATAAGCCCCCATGATACATACCTCAAATTAGCAATTGAATACTCAACGTAAAAAAATATAAGGACGTTAATGAGCAAAGAATAAAGATAATCAAAATTATATGTAAAGATAAAATTCAGAAGCGGCTAGATCCTCCTTCGGAAAGATATCATGATGAAATTATTCGTAAAAATCTTTTATCTAATATGGGTAGAACGTTAGAATTGACCAAATTTCATTGATGTGGATTATGTGCCAAAAGTTTTGGAATGCATGATTTCTGTGCTTTCCGCTGCACGAGTACTATAGCACTGGAATTTTAATTAAATTTTGTCTCTGCGAAAGCCTGAATTTGACGCAGTTTAGTGTGATACATTCTTACTAACGTCCCTAAGAGAGACCATTAAAGACAAGATGACCTCCTGAATAAAAGGATGGACCATAAATATTTCTTAGAGAAAGCAGAATCGAATTCCATTCTAAACATTTTTTACTGCTAAATTTAAATTAATAAATATACTGTTTACTATGGCAATATTAGGCCTAAGTTGCACTCTATTCCACTTAACCTTAATTTTTGATTCGCTTCTAGAATATATTTTACTTAAAATTAAAAGAAAGATTACAACAACAAACTAAAAGATAGTATTTATGGGGAAACATCTCAACTGAAGGTTGAAGACGACAAAGACCCCAACTTACAGGAAGAAAAAACACAAAGAATGGGGTTATAAAACCACAAAAACAAAGGTGAGACATATAATGTAAGAAAATGATGTCAAGTTAATACAATTAAAATTGCAACACAAGACAAAAATCACATGATATCGAGAGGAAAATAAACTTGGGTTTAATCAGCGTTTTAGACCATTAGAATATTTTAAACAAACTCCTTTATTTACTTTCATTACATGATGTCATAATATGGAACCATTCCGAATAACCGAAACCTTACCCGGTTTCTTAATAGCGGTAATTCGGTGAAACCAGATTAACCGGTATATTTTGTAAAATAGTGGGAAACCATGGACCAATTGACTCACATGCGACAGAGTATAAACAGTGAGGAAGATAAAAAGAGCAAGAAATTATACATACGTAATACATGAAAAGAGAATCGAAGTGGAGATAAATTGAAAAAAAATCCGATTATCCGCCATAGACTACCCGGTTTCCACTTGCAATAATTCGGTGAAACCCGGTTAACCGGTTTCTTTTAAAAAACGATAGCATACCATACATTTGACGAATCATATGTGGCGCAAAGAATGTGACAGCGCATAAACTAAATGGAAGATAAAGCAGATCAAGAAAAGAAACAAACATTATCCAGAGGATGAGAAGCGAATAAATTAATTATAATGAATTAATTTTAATAATAATAAATTCATAATAATAATAATTCGTCTTTGTTTGGGCGAGATAGAGATTAAATGTCTCTTATTCCATCTAACTCAAAAAAATTCGATAATTCGATAATAAGTTAAATTAAATCAAAAGACGGATTGGAAAGGGGTGAAGAATAAGTCACGTAAAAATTACAATGCTAGGTATAACGGTAGCCTAATAAATTTTTGAACGATAATTTAAATTCCGACGGAAAAAATATTTCAAATTAAAGTCAGAGAAACTATGGCTCTGGATTCAGCCATAAAAATTGTATTAATACAGCCCATTAAAGTCAGATTGGCCCATTTATGATTGCAGCTTGGTACTATAGCATTGCGGTAAAATATTTCACCGAAAATCTAAAAAACAAAAGTGGATCGCCGGAATCAAATTCATCCTATAACGACGTGACATTAATAATGCAAGGAAATTCGGTTTAAATTTTAAAACAAACAGCAATGGCAAGCTCTTCGAATTAATGGATTTCGAAATTTTAAAATTTGGAAAAATCGCTCCGAAAGCCAACAACCTCTCAGTCGCAACATGAATCATTCATGTAGCAGAGTTAGCATTTCGGAAATTAATTACCATCAACGATTCAAAATATAAATCAACAACCCGAATTTTTGCGTCCTGCATTCAGCCAATTTGGACGGCGATAATAGAGTGCAACTCAATAACTAAGGCAAATTATTCTGCCAAATAATATTTAAATTTGCGAAGTGCTTTTTATGTGAACATGCTTTTTCATCGTTTATTTTGAAATTGATGCAGTTTAAAACGATGAATAACGATTTTCTATTTTCTTTGCTGATCTGCTGGGTATCGAACCGGAATGCAACCGAAAGAAGAAACCAAAATTAACCGATATTTTTCCGAATAAAAAATTGATACAATTATTATATTCGAACCTGAACCGTGAACGAGATATTCATTTCTTCTATATTTTCGGCTAACGAGAAATAAGAGTATTTTCGATATGGAAGGAGCATTCTTTTCTGGACAGTTGTCTTATACATTATTAAACCTACTTTTATCAGAGGCACGAATAAAATCAATCTGCTGGAAACTAGACATTCTTCCATTGACCAAAAGAAAGTGAACGTTTTCCAGAAGACTTAACTATAAGAATTATAAGGAAACCTCTAAGAGTGAAACAAGTGAAAAACGCAAATGAAATTTAACTAATTTTATAGGAGTTCCCGCTGCTTTATGTAGGTCACAACTGGACAACGAAACAGTAGGAAACGAGTAAATATATCGGCAAAGGAATTTAAAAGATAAATTGAAGAATGTACCCAAATGAATAATTCTGGAATATGTGAATAAAAAAATAAGAAAATAAAAAAGCATTCGGTTCATTAGGAAAAGAATAAAGCATTACAACGCTTAATAATCGTACATGATTTACCCCCCCCTATGAGAACAAAGCCAACAGTAAACGAAAGCATGCGAGAGGATAGCTTCTCACAGTTATGCCATACAAATACCACTGAAAATTCGCAGGGTACACATGTTAAAATAAGTAATTTTATATTTTCGTTTGATTTTGGGAAAAAGTATTCCTACCTCTGGATTTTAGGCAATGCAGTGTTTACTCCATTGCTTTGAATCCCATTCCTCCCCTTCATTGACGAATCCTGGCTACGCCCAAGTTTGTAGACCACAAACAACCTTTAAACCGTAAACTGGATAGATATGGTGAACTATGATTTCTGAAAGTGCGGACTCATGATTAAACAATCGATACATCTTATATTCGTAGTAGTAGAACTGTTAAAACTTCTTCGACATATTTATGTATTTCTGTTCTTCGACATTTCGCCCACATCCCACCGGGAATCGAAGCCGGACCCGGACCACTTTCACCACGCTACCCACTTGGCTATTAGTAGCACACTTACATCCGTTTCTAGGGCGTTCTGCCCAAACTTTTTAGCTCAAGTTCATTTAGGACAATTTTCAACCAAAAACAAATCGGAGCGAAAAACCGGTTCGACGTTGGCAGGAGCGAAACCGAAACAAAAACCATCCCGGATCGTACCCTGATTATAACCAATATCACACTGAAACAAAAAACCCGTTTCGAGTCTACTATTTCCTACAGAAACCCCGCATAAGAACGGGAATGTTAGCTTTAATACCGACCCATATATCCCCGAGGTCCACGAACGGTTAACACCCGACTCCCCTCTCTTTCGACGACGTCTTCCTCTTCAAACGAACAAAAAAAGAAGAAGAGCGACTTCCGCTATTCTTTACTTTTAATAATGCCGAGCCGATTCCGACAGAGAAGTAGGTCGCCCTCGTAGGCTCCCGTTTTGAAGGCGTGAGGGTGGTTACTCATGCTTCGCTGCTTCTCTCTCTCTCTCTGGAGAGCCCAAGAAATCCATCGGATGAGCAAATATTGGCGAATAAAAGGAATTCCGGCGATATTTTTCCCGTAATTCCTCCGGTTTTGCTGCTTTGAATTAAAGGGGTGAAACGGTTATCCCCTGTGGAATCCGCGTGGGGCTTTATTGGATTACGGCAAGCGTCTCGCAGATGGCGATTCTTTGAGTTTTATCGATATTCTTCTTACGAAAGGGATTCGCTCCAATAGAAGAGATTAGAGGAAATTACGTAGCGGAATATCTAAGAATCCTGATTAATCTGCCTTTAAGGGATCTAGCCTCAAGGCGGCTGATATTACGCATGGCTGTTCAAGAAATACACGAAAGAAAGTATTTATAGAGCTAAGTCTAGTTTCATATTACGTGGTGCCCATAAGTTTCGAGTGCAATTTAAAATATGTGTATTTCTGTAAATGTTTATGATCTATGGAATACGTAAAAATTATTTAAGAATCTTAAGCAACTAGTTTTATTATCTAGACATTGTTGTTTGCTTTTGATAATTTACTTCAAAATAACAAGCTTTTCGGAATGTCTATTATTCCATGGCCCACAGAAGATAACTGGAGAACCTGTTTACATACATATTTTCATCCTTCTGGTGCTTCTTTCTTGTACTGGGCTCTTTTAATTCTTTAAAAAGAGGCGTAAATTTATGAAAAACTCAATAACTTCCCTTATTCTGTCTTCCCATTCAGTACTTTTACTGTTTTGACACTGACCTGTTTTTGGAACCGTAATATTTGTATTTCATAATGTTCTTTGCCTGTTCATATTTTGTGAACATTTATTTCTATGTAGTTGTTTTGATGTATGTGCCATCTTTTTTGCTTTTCAGATGTGGTTTAGCTTGCCTTTTCCGTAAAATTTAATTAATTTTCAGTATTTTTCGCAGGTTTTCGACACCTTCCTTCTTGCGGGTGTTTTCCTGAAGTGGTGTATCTTTTTCTAAGTGCAAACTTAAGTTTTCAACCTACGAAATATTTTTCTTCAATAATAATAATCTCTTTTAAATTTCATATGAGGAAGGGTTAGACGTAAGAAGAGACTTGGTAGTTTCAATCTCACCCGAATAAAGGGGTATTATTGTATTATTATTAACATTACAATTATGTTCAACCAATCAAATAACGCAATTTACTTTCTCTTTTAATAAAACCATTGGTTCGTAATCTGATGATAGCAATTTATTTATCAAGGTACGTTTTGGTATAAATTAATGCAGATGGAGCAACAGCAGACGTATAGAAATACAGATTAAACTATTTCCGAACCCCTAGCTAGTTTCTTTTAACCAACTGCTGAAAGTTACTCCTGGCTGCCTGCAACTACGGGTTTTTTAGCATCCACTTACTAACATTATAACAAAGCCTTGTTCCATTATCCTTAATTAGTCATTTATGTTAATATTTTTTAAAGAAAATTTCAGAAGAAAAAATTAAATGCCCCAAGCTTTCAAATATTCTTAACAGATTCTATGTATTGAAATTACTTCAAAGTTACGTCAATCTTAAATTGCTCATGAGCTTCATGAACCCTCTTTTTATATTTCTAAACCTTCCACCACGATTTTTCCTAAATGTAAAATACTGGAGTGTTTTTGGTCTTTCCTCCTCTAAGGTAACTGTGAGGAACTTAAAAAGATTGGATAAAATATTCTGAAGAAATTTGTGCTTGGAACTTACAGCTTTGAGACGTGGATGTATTATTGAGTAACAACATGCACCGCGAGCTGACAGTTATGGGATTGGTGCGCGAGTATCTGTTTCGATTAGCTGCATTTAATTTACCGCTAATTATATGCAATTGATGATATATTTTGACATTATCATGCAATTCCATTCAAATTCAGGAGCTGTTGACTTGGGTAAGTGAAAATGACGCATTTTAAAATTTAACAGAAAATTACACATATGAAAATTAGCCTACACAAAATTTTCCAGGAATAAGCTAAATCAATCAGACTGGTGCGGCATTATCAAGTCATACGTTATTGATAAAAAGAGAGTTAATTTCTTTGAGATTTTCTTCGCTCTCTGATTAAAATTTCCCTTGACCGTTTCTTTTACTCTATGTATGTAGCTAACCCGTTGTATAACCTTGCTTCTTTGCGATTATGTAGCCCTTTATTGCAACCTTTAGCAGTTATTTTTCGAAACAATAAAGTGAATAATTAAATTACCTTACAGATATGTTTGCATTATTTTGACTTCTATTGCCATACTATGCCAGTGACCGTTGGTAGTACAATGAGAAGATAGAACTATGATTCCGACTTTTCATGAAATTTCACAATCGAAGGGTTCGGTTTATAACAGAACAAAGATAATCTCAATTAAATTATATAAAAAAGATATTTGATTTCCACATGTGCATATACATACATTTTTAAAGATTACGCTATTAATAAAGGAACTGTATGTCTATAAGAAACTGTAAGAATTAAGCTATGATTTTTTTGGAAATTTTCTCGAGAAATGTATGCTCATAGATCCCACTTAATGAGAAACCTTCATTTTATAATCTGCCTTATTTGGAACACTTTCGGTAGGGTTAACAACCCTTTTTTTAATTTTATATCCCAGCGGGAGAGGACCGTTGGGGGGACTCTGATTAAACTGATTCGAGCCCACAAAACCTGATACCTTGGGAAAATATCACAAGTAAAAATCTTTCCGTTTCCGAATTCATTTTGATAGATTGTAGCCCTTTTTAAATTTAGTACCCAGTGATATTCTCTGAAAAAGTGCGCAAACGCAATTTCAAATATTGATAATATACTATGCTACAAAAACTTGACCTACATCTTTTTTTAGCCGTTTCTTTCAATCAAAGATATAAATCAGTGATAAAATAAAAGCTAATGGGTAGGACTGTAAACTTTAAGTACCAAGGAGTATTAGACGTGACTTCTAGAGGATCACGGACCAGCCACTTTTCGAGCAGATGCTCTGAGCCGTTCAGCTATCACGCAGAGCGGATCTCGGAGCCAGACAAAAAGGAAAAAGCATCTTTGGTGAGCTTAGTTGTAACTTAATTGGTTAATGCATTTCCCCTTATAGTGGGATATATTGCATCGACTCCGAGTCAAGTTAAATCCATCAAGAAAATTTTATTCGAGCAACATTTATGGCTTGAAGAGGGTCTTCAACCAATGCATTTTACCTGTCTTGACATATGGAAGTGAAACTTGAGTGTTAGCAATAAACCAGCTACCGTAAACCGGGGTTACTTGGACCCAAAATTTCTAATTTTTTGGACTTTCCGAACAAAACAATACCTAAATTCCATAACCTGTGCTGATAACAAATTTTTTACTATGTTTTAGATATTTTTCGATGATTTAAAAGCTATTTGAACAAAATTTTTCGCTGATCGTAATAAAATTTTTGTTTTTTTAAATTGGGTCATAGAAACCCCCAGGTTGGGGCTACTTGGACCCAAGCTCCTTTTTCCATTGACTAAACAATGTAAATATAGTGGGCCTAAGTAGGCTATAGCGTCTGTAAATATAACTCTTAAGAGACATTCTGAGGCCATGAAATGATCATTTAATTGCAAAAACTCAATGAATAAATCGAAAACACTATATGGAATCATATGTGAAATAATGTCTTGGAATTTGTGTAATTTTTGGCAAACAAATTGTGAGAAGTATCTACAAGGCGATAAAAATCACCCCCCTTTTAATAAGTTTCGGTGGAACGATTTTCTTGTCTATATGACACCACTTGTACTGCAAAATGTCTTTCTTTTGGCCATTTCCAGCCTTTTTTTTTGCTTTGGGTCCAAGTAACCCCCCAGGGCTCAAGTAGCCCCGGTTTACAGTAGTCCAGACAACGCACAGAGTTATGGAACGGTGTATGCTTGGAATCACAAGGGACAGGAAGTACAACACCTGGGTGAGGATGATGACAGGAGTGACAAACATCATAGATATTGTAAAATCAATTAAATGGATGTGCCACGTGCCAGGAAGAAACGACAGTGGCAGAACATCAGCAGTTCTCAACTGGACACCAAGAGATGTGAAGAGACCACATGGAAGACCAAAGAATCGATGGAACAGAGACATCATCAAGTACCTAGGGGTAACGTGGCAAAGAGAAGTTGCGAATAGAGAAGATTTGAAAGCGATTGGGGAGGGCTATATCCGACGTCGGATTGGAAATGGCAAATAATGATACGTTGTCAACGTATCGACTCCCACTCCGCCTTGTTTGCTAATCTAGACAGCAGTGGATCCACTGCCTATTAATTCAGGTCGCTTCCCTGTTTTTTCATTAAAGAGTCAAAGAAATGGTGTATTTTTCTATTATTCGACCTCTTTTCTATGCGCGACCTTGTATCCTCATGAGATATACTCAGTCCCCAATTTGAAGAATTTCCAACAGCTCGGTTTTTTTGCGTGGTTGTCAGATTCGACAGCAGATCTCTACTACCATGAAGACTCTCTGGTGGGATTCGCTTTGAAAGAAGAAAGAAATTTAGAATACCGATAGAAGCTTTATGAAAATTCCTCAGTTAGGAATATGTTCACGTATTCTGCACCATGATATGGATACGATCAATGCTTTGAGATGCAATGATCTTGTCTTACTGCTGAAGCTGGCTATTGTCTGGCTACATTTTTATATGAAACCAGCCGATTTTCACAGATATGTTCTCGAAAGATGCTGATATTATTCGTCCTGATATATCCCAACACCCTACTGCTAGGAAAATCCGAAAAATAGCCGGGATTGGCGCAAAAACTCATATTTCCACGGACGATACCCTACAGCGCTTGTCTTTAGAGTTAGACTACGGTACATGCGGTGGTAACTTGAGGACGTAGGTCTGGTTCTGGGCTAGCTAATGGTGTAGCTCTGAATACACCTTATGCTACAGGCCAATACTTGCTCGGATAGTAAATATGTACGTATAGGTGAGAAGATCTCATTACCGACGAAAGCTTTTCGAAAACTTCATCGGTACAGAATATTCAGGTTAAGTAAAAGATATTGTCATTCCGGTAAACAACGAACGCGATCTTCGAGAGGCGACGACCAAGCGTTACAAGGAAATAATCGCTAAAACAGATATTTACTTCTGGTCATTCCGTCCAAATAGCATCAGAGAATCTAACAGGGTAGATTAGGTAGAAAGGTAAATACTTAAATACACCCCATGCCATACGCCACTGGCGGCTTGCGGGGTCAAAATCTGAATTTAAAAGGGTGAGCCATTACCCATAGATTTCTGGGCTAGCTAATGGTGTAGCTGTGAATAGACCTTATGCCACAAGTCAATACTTACTCGAAAAATAAATATGTACTTATAAGGATGACCCACTGTGATATTGGGATACAATGTCAGGCTATGGCACTTCTGTTTATCCGTTGAGTTCTGTCTTCATCAGTATCATCCTCACCTCAACATTCATTCTAGCATTCAGTTAAATCCATTCCAAGTAAAAATGCGATTGCAAACATTTCGCAGTTTCCACCACCCTTCCAGTCCTCCCAGTCTATCTTCCCTCGCGGTCTCTATCTCACTTCTGTGGACCTTTTGATCCTCTTTTAAAAACTTCCCCATATTTTTTTTATTCTCTACTCTTATCTGAAAAAAAACAATGGAGGAACGAAATGAAAGATGCGGGGGAAAAAGTTTCCTTTTTTCCCTTCCTTTTCCTCCGAGGCATTATATATTATTTTTTATATCCCTCGAAAACTTCTTTTGACGTATAACCTTTCTCTCCCTGTTACGATCCGGAGATGTGGTCACACTGTGGGAGAATAACTCCTACCGCTTCCTTTCTTTATCTTCTCTCTATCCTAAAGGTAAAGGGATAGAACCTCAGATCTGTCGAGATTTTCTCACTTTAATATATGAGACACTTGTCCAAGTAACGGATTGCGCGTGTGGATATGGCCTTAATTCCAACAGATAATAATACTCAAATCTCCATAAAGTATTGCTATATGAAGCTGTCTGTAGCAGCCGTCGCCAATATTCTCGACCCCACGGACCACTTAACTCCCAGTTCTGAATCCCGCGGACAACTTACAAGTTTGTTTATAGGTTCAAACATGTATTGAATAAATGTGCTATTATTTGTTGAAGCGATTTTTGTCTCTAGGTATACCATCTTCAAAATTAACGATATCTGTAAAAGAGCTCAATTCCGTGTACGTATCAAGAGTCTAGTTCATTCATATATTCCTTAATATAAGAAACAAGCAAACATACGAGTATGGAAAAGTATATTTTTAGCAGCTGAAAAGTATGTGTGTAAAGTATTACGCCCGAAGGTTGGCTGAGGTCTCACCCCCTCTACCATCAGCTGCGAAGAGAGGAGTGAGGCAAGCTGGGGAGTGAGGTAGTTTGCTCTTGCTTTTCTCACTGTGCCAGAATGATATAAGCAGAACAAGTCCACGTTAGTAAAGCACAATGACTCCATTAGTAACACTTTTCATAACATTTCATTAGGAGAATCCTTAATTAATGCCATTATTCAGCATAACTCATACCTCAGTAGCTTCCATACCATCACAGCCATGAACAAGACTGAGGCAAAAGTATATAAAAGGTAGATTTTTCTCTATCCAGTACCAAAAGACAAGTGATAAATGTATCATTCAACAAGATATGGTAGCAAGACCGGTGGAAAGTAACAGATAAAGATAATAATGGCTTTTCGCAATAGTAAGAGACAGAAGCCTCCTCTTCTATCTAACCCAACACCAAAGACGTTGAGATAGAAGGTTGTGAAGATGAAAACGTTTAGATATAAGATTCTGAAGTGATAAAATCAGATATGAAATCATACCAAAGAGAAAAGGAATTGCAGAATCGATAATTGAAACAGTGAATACCGAATGAATCCGATGTGAGAACCAAGAAACAAGGGTAGGTCTTTTGCAATAGGACTCTGTCGCCACAATTAAATTAACTCGCGGATCTAAACATTATCTCTCCGCAACTTATTAACGTTCAAAATCAGAAGACATTGATTCGATTTCTATACAACGTTAGATAACAGAAAATAGAAAGAAAAATTTCAACAGGAAAAGGGTGAAACATTGCATGTGAAGGCTTGAACCAAGAAAAATTCACATGGAAAAATGGTCTTAAATAAAGTTTGACACGACTGGGACTCGAAACCAGGTCTCCCTCTCCGGATCTACAGAGCAAACGCCTTGCAAGAGGGAGATCCGAGTTCGAGTCCCGGTCCAGTCAGACTTTTTTCATGTCCGGTTTTCCTTGGGAAAGTTTTCTAACTCGAATAAAAAATCGAATTAAAGAAAGGGTCATAAAAAACAAGTCTATGTGAGTGTTACACATTATTATACCTAAAATCAAGCCTTTATTCCATCGAAACTACTCCTTCCAGTACTGGTTCCCATGATCAGATCAACGACTGAATTTATAGCGATATCATACACAGAATGGATTTCCATGTCATAGGAGTAAGTCTCCCTGGAAACCCATTCGGATACGGATAAATGTATCAGGAAAAGGATCTTTCATTCACTAAGAAGTACTGCGGAATGGGCTTCGACTCCGAGGTAGATATCCATGTATTGATTTATGGAGAGTTTTATAGCCCTCCGAAGAATAATTTGCTCTTTCATTGCCTACGGAAATTAACTTAGCAGAAGATCGCCCGAGGTTCAAGATTGCTCAATTTCACTAAAGCGCATATAGATCAAGTTATGGAGAATCTCCGAAATATGCCTGAATTCCTAGACAAAGCGGTCCAATCGCTAACTTAATGTTCCTATAAAGTACTCAAGCTCACTAACTCCCGAAGGTTAAGAGATGAGATGCTTTTCAGAGAACAGAATCAATTTTTATGGGTATTTGGCCAGAAGAGTGTTAAGCAATAGATTCTCTTGGATAGTCTTTGGCATCGAGTATATCATTCTAATAGACTGTATTAGCTACTTTATAAAGTCTAACTCATACTATCCTTTGAGGTTATAACACAAAGTGATTGATGTTTTGCAAGAAAATCCAAACCTCCTTCATTTGAATGGAGAAGGAAAATATATTTTAATACTGTTTGATAAGGTTCAGGAGAGATTTCTTGAAAAGTAATGACACCAATGGAATTATAAGATTAACCTTTTAGCAATAACAACCATTATTGTCGATACATTTTGATTTGATATTATTATTTTATCTTATCAACTTCCTCACGTTCGACTTGCAAAAGGCATAAATCTGCCAGCCTCGCTTGAAAAAAGTTCGATCTTAAATACCTNGCATTACCAATCTGATATTTTCTTAGTTTCAATTCAACTGTTATTACATCTGAAAAGAGATCAGAATGAATTTATTTCTTGGTCCGACTCTCTTCCAATCAGCTATTTTATTAAGATAGGCCTTAGGCGGTAGGTTTTCCTTAAGTGCAATTAGTAATCCTTGGGTGATAATTTTTCTTAGCAACGAAACCTAGGTCATTAAACTTAAAAATAAACTTAATTTTGCGGAAAATTTGCAAAATCAGTTTTGTTGGAAATTATTGTTTCGCTCTTTCTCTGGCTTCGATTCACTCCATAATTAACATGCACTGATTAAAGTAAATTTACTTATGTAAAAAAGTATTACTTAATTCGCATAGAAATTATACGGCAAAAAATATTATTAATATTAACAATATACAATAACATTATAATTATACGAGAAATCACAAAAGGAGAATGTTTATACGAACTTATGAAAACTAAAAGACAAAATCTTACAGAGGTTTTAAAAAATCGAAAATTTCTTCACTTCTGTTTTCATTGACCCAAATTCTTTACTTCGTTGGAATCCATTAAAGGGAAACTGATTGTGAATACAGTTTCACATTTAATTATGTAACTAAGACTCTATAGATCTACCATTCAGCATCGTGATGGCCAATTTCTCCATGAGTAGATTAGTAAACAAAAGGAGAGGAAAGAAGTTGCGTGAATGGTAAAAGAAAGGTATTAAAAATAAATGTGACATTTGACTCTTTACATTAGAAGAAAATTTAAGCAACGAAGAAAAAATAAAGACTTGTATGCTACTTATTAGCCTGTAGCTTGTTGCCTTCTTCTAGCTTAGATACATTTTATGATATATGCGCTATTTTATCAGCTTATAATGTGTACTTAAAAAGGCCTTTAACTAAAGATCTCTTTCAGAACTGTATTACAATGGTTTTTGGAGTTTTAGTGAATAATACAGTTAGTATCCTTAGTATATGATGGATTATTATTGATAATAACTATTTTCTTCATTTTAACAAACCATTAAAATACCAGGCCGTAAATTGAACATTAAAGCCCATTTTAAGTATACATAATAATTTCGGACCTGAATATTTTAACAAAACGATGGTTCGCCAGAAGGCTTTCCCCTATAAGACGGTTCGCTCAGAGAACCTTCACCTAGACCCAGACATCTCGCCCAAGACATTTTTTTCAAAGATTTCTCAACCAGGAATCCGTTCACGACAGAGATATTGTATCTGATTGATGATCACTGCTGATTTTTTTTCAAGAATATTTCCTTTATAATATCCTTGGTGTAAAATCCTTGGATAAAATATCTCATTGGAGAACTAATTATTGAAAATAATAGCCATGTAGGCTGCGCGTTCGACATTGGTGGAAGCGATCCCTGGTTCGATTTCCGGTGGGAGCCCATGTGTGCGAAATGACCTAAGTTGTCGAAGTACTTTTAACAATAATAAATCAAATACTAGTCCTTAGGTGAAAGGTCTTTTTAAACTGGTGAAAATTCCCTTGGGTGAAATTTCATTAGGCAAACCGTCTATTGCCGACAAAACATAAGGCAATACGCCATGGAACCGATGTGAATGAGATATGGAATAGGAGAAAAAATGGAGGAAAAGAATAGGATATGGGAATAAAACACAGAAAACAGAGGTAAGGTAAAGACGGAAGGAAAAGGATGTGGAGAGACTTAGATAGGTTTAAGAAAAGGCTATGGAAAAGACCAAAGAAAAGGAGTAGAGGAAGAGGAAACAAAGAGCATTATCTGTTCTTGTCCGGGAGAACAAAACCTTTATCTCGTCTGCCAGAAGCCGACTCCCAAGGATTCTATTGACGAGTGCTTCGAGTACAAAAAGAATACGTCTGCGTCATGGTGTTTGAAGGATCTTCGGGAAATTCAGATTCCTTGTCGAAAATAAGAGAGTCGTAGAGACTTTTTGGCACGTTTTCATTGAAATAAGAAGTCGAACAAAGCGTTGTCTGCGCTATAATTTCGAGTATTCATCGAAGCAGAAATTCACGGTTCGAATACCCCCTTTGTGAGGATCCTTAGAATCCATGCGCTGATATTCTCTTTCGATTATAATTGTGGTGTATTTTTATTCTAAAACCTTTCGCAAATTTCGATATTTTTAATCATTACTTGACGACTAAGTTAAGTGATAAAACCATTCTCTGAAAGTTAAGACGTCGAAACATCGATAAATCGAAGATTTTTGCATCATTATCGATATATCGATTTTTCGATCGTCAATGGATCGACACTACTATGTTTCTCTATTCAAGACCTGATGACTTCCTTCCCATTATCTGTGCGGCCGTGTGAAATTTGAAGGATGACATTTAGTTTTACATCCAATAAGCAATAGTTATCATCGATTCGACTTAAGGAAGTTTACAAGCAAAAGCTTTGATAAAATACCGAGATTAAAACTGAAATATATCTTAGAACAAAAATCTGTACATTTTTGATAAATTTAATCTGATAGATATTCATAACAGATAGTTTCAAGTTCGTAGCAATTTCTACAGAAGAAAGAAAGAATTTCTTGCTTTTCGTGAAATGTTACCATTCACAGAGGATATTCAGTATTAATATAAAATTAAATTCGACTGAATACTAGTATGTGACATACATGAAGATTCTGCAGATCGTAGCAATATATTTAAATACGCGAGTAGTTTACGGAAAATTCGAAGAAAAATAGCTTAAATAAAATGGACGATTAAATAAAAAAATTTGCTTATATGCGATACATGATGTAAGGATACTGTAACTACTTAAATGAACAAAGAATTTGGTTAAAATTAGATTCAAATCCCAACGTAAGAATTGACAATGCATTAATACGTATTTCCGTCTTGAAAAATTATTTTCCTCTGTTTAGTATGTCAAAAATCGCGGGCTTCGAAGAGTTGATTTGAATTCCTTTGATTAAAATTTAATTTATAATTAAATCGTGTCGATAATAATACCCATTTATAGCTTATGTTTTAAATGTATTTCTTGCAACTTACATTTAAATAATAAGACTGATAAACAATATTGGGTTATGAAAGTAAGTCTTCCCGCTAATGTACAGGGATTTGCAACGTGACCCATATACAAGTGTAGGAGTTGGTTTATGACTGTGCATTGCTCATCCCGTTGACCGGTTAAAACTCAAACTCTCTACCGCTAACTACCGAAACTTCTGGAGGGGGAATGAGGCTTAGTAGTCAATGTGAGGAGTGAGGTAGTTCGCCGTTGTTTTTTTTTTACAGAGCTAAAATGTTAACAATGGATCAGATCCGAGTAAGTTCAGCAGAACGATACCATGAATAACTCTCTTATGCGAGTAGCGTACAGTAGATAGTGCCCAAGATGAATGCCATTATTTGGTACCATTCCTCCAGTAGCTTCTGTAGTATGTACCACAGCCAATAAGCAAGACTGAGACAAAAGTAAATTAGAGATTCAATTTTCTCTACTCAATACCAAATACCTAGAATTCACCTCCAATAAACTAATAATTGTGCATCATAGTTTCATTTGTACACTTAGCTTCGCTAGCCAGCATCAACCGGGTGTTGTCCAAATTGATTCTTCACTAGCTTCGCTAAGCAGACATATTTAATCTGGGAAAGTTCGAGTTGGCAAATCAGGGATGAAGAAAGTAGGTATCTTCCGTAGGAAATTAAAGTTAATATTTCTAGCTACCCGTGCCGTCGAATATTACGAAAAAATTTTCTGTGCGGCTGTATTGTTGGATATTTAGATGGCAGAAAGATTTAGAAAATCATTTGCTATTTTTGGAAGGACGCGGATTTGTACCCAGAAGTCGATGGTAAGTTACCATAAGATTATACGTGATTGTCCAAGAGCAAGATTTTATTTTTTCATTCATTAAAATACATGAATGGGAACAGTTTTCTGGTTGCACTGGTCTGGTGGCACTTGGTTTATTTGATGACTGCGACAATAACTTATCTTTTCTTGCGATCTTTGTGAATTTTGCTGTCAAAAATGTCTTTAAATTGTCATTTATTTCAAATTTTACTATTATTATTATTTTTATTCATAGTGCATTCCTTAATCGTTGATTCTGAGGCGGCCGTTACTGTTGCCACCAATTCAATGAACAATGTAATAAATTCTGTAAGTAAGTCTTCTCGGAGAAACTTCTGTAGCAACCAAAATTTTATTGGTAAAAAGTTAACATTTTAATATTTTTTTGCAATTAAACGAAAAATCGATATATTTTATCAAATATTGTCTGATTCCGTCGACAATAAAAAATTTTTCTATAAAATAAAAATTTATGTTAAAACGTTTCTTGTGGCACTCCGCCCAATTTCGTAGGACCGATTATTTGCAATTAAACTTTGCAAAAGAGCGATTGGCATTCGATACAAAAAGTCAAATTTACATGTATTTCTTATGAAGCCACAACATCGTCACTGTTATAAATAATGATAATGTTGTAGTAAAAATAATGATGATAATCTCATAATAAAATCTTAAAATGATATATTGATGTTTTCAATATATACACGATGATCTTTATAATAGACTAACTGATGTTCCTCTTGATTCTCTACGGGGAAAATAGAAGTCGGATTAAATATAGTATACCTATTTGTAAATAAGAGAAAATAACATCTCGCATCTTAGTTTATTTCAATGAGACAGGTTATCGGAAACGAAGATTTTCAATATAATCAAAGTTCTCATAGTTCGATGATTCCTCTCTTCTCCTTGATATCCCGTGGGAACATACTAATGAGCGAATTACTTATGACGTCAACTCAATGAAACTACGCATTGATTAGAATACGGTAAAATTGTTTGTTATTTTAGGAAGTAGTGAAGATAGGCTCTTATATTTGAAGTAATCTAACCCACTTGGCTATCCAGGAGGCTTGAGATTGTGAATCTTTTTGAAATTTCACTTTAATCGTAAAATAGTATATCAAGAGTACGAATTGATAGACAAAAAGTTACTCGTCCATTTCCATTACGAGACTCGTAATTCATTACGGTGATACGCATGTTCGTTGCCCCTGCGATTCATCACTACCAATTGTTTGCGACTGTAATAGTTAAAACCTCTGAAAATCTTCCTCCTCTCCATTACGTCAATTCTTGACTTTGTTTCTAAATGGGCCTAAATACACATTGCATTCTTATGGAAAAATATGTGAGCTCGGAATCAACAATCGCATTGGTCGTCAGGGGGGTGGGTTTTTTACAACCTCAAAATATATCGTATATTTTATCTAAATTCTCGCACCTTCGAAACAAAAGCGATATTTTACGATCATAATAAGAATTTGTATTTAATTTCCCTTGTTTTGGTACCGATCCGGATTTCATACGACTATTCTTTCTAATTTAATTTCAAGAAATAGTCTGTAACCGATGAAACTGAACTTCACATGTATTTCTTAAGGATATCTCTCCAAGCAACCTTGGTCCAAACCCAGCAAAGTTATCGAATAAAACCGATGGCAGTACTTCCTTCCGCGTCTCTGTGAACACGTACGCAAAGTCTGACGCATATCAGACAAACGGTGTGGACTCCAATCTCAGACAAACTCACAAGCCAACAGAATTTCTGCTTTATATACGTAGATTAAGTTAATAAGCGATCAAAAACGTATGGTTGACATAGTTGATTTTAGGTGGGGAAATTAAAGAGAAAAGTCTGCCATAGCCAGGAATCGAACCCTGGTCTCCCACTTTCCAGGCGGTTACTCTGACCACCATTCTACCACGACTAACCAATTACTTCTTCAATTTTTTTTGGAAATGGGACACGGTGTACCCCGGAGGATACATCATAGCCTAAGAAATCAATGACCAAATTGTTTTGTCGTGGTAGCTTAGTGATTAGAGCAACCGCCCGGAAGGTGGGAGACCCGGGTTCAATTCCCGGTTAGGCAGAATTCTTCTCTTTCATTTCTTCACCCCACATTAAGTTGGCACAGCTATTTATACAATCATCCTGGTAGCCACAGTAAACGTCACATTTCGAACTCCACACATTGCTTTATTTCCATAACGAGAAATAAATCTCGAGAAAGAGCCATTTTGGCCAAACCATCAAAGGCAATATAATGGAATACGTCCAAAGCCCTTCAAGTGCGGAATACACACCCGTCAATGTTTATAAGGATTGACTTTCAACACCTTGTCGCCGAAATGATGACCGAGAAAAATAGGACGTCCGGAAGCGTGACTTGAATTGGGGCTTGGTGATTGGGAGGAAAAGTAAATGATGACGAAAAAGAGTTTTTCCGGAACTCGAGTCACGTGGTTCGACGATTCCTTTTACTGCGATGCGAATAAAAAAATCGAGACGCTCGTGGCCTTGCGGAGGCTATACGTGAGGCGGGACGCCAGCATTTCAAGAATGGAAAAATTGGTTGAAGATGGAATCGGGAGAATTTAAGAAAAAATAGCGATGTACAAGGCGCTCTCCGAGGCCTACGTGGCGTTACACATTAAAGTCACTTATCACCAAGTATCACACGAAGCTTGTAGAACTTCTACGAAATATATACGAATATATAAAAATTCTGATATTCTGTTACTTTGAACTCGCGATGTATCAACAAATTCAAAAACAATTGCGTTAAAAATCATTAAACTAGCATATATACCGTAATAAATCGATATTTAACTCTTTTTATACAGTACAGTTAATTAAAATGCAAAATCAATTAGTTATTAAATCATAATAACTTACCTGATAGGTATTATTAAAACTATCAGGAAAAAGAGGCCAGTAATAACTATCCGATCACGTTGCAATCTCGCTGAAATCTATTTTTCGTCTGGTCTCGGAAATCGCGGTTGCTAAGTACGGGAGTCACAATAATGCATATTTCGTCGTGCAACTCTGTGCTTAAACATTTCTCGAACAACCTGTACCTATACCCGGTGCTTCTATCCTTAAGAGATTTTCAGCCGAGGGTTTTGATCTGTTGCACTGCTATCGAAACATTAACCTATTAAATCATTAAATCTGGTCATGACATTATTTTGACCTATTTCCATCTATTTATGTTTATTGTTATATATAGAGCGGTAATGGCGGTAGCCGCCATTTTGAACTCACGGACCACTGAACTCAAAATGTCGAATCCCTCTAAAATGATTTAAATTATTATGAAAGGCTATCACTAGCATTTAGATTGTTTAGATTTAGAGTATCCTTGCATTTACTTAAGATTCTACGGACAGCCATCGCATTAGTGAATTAGGAAAGGTCCAATGTAAAACCATGTTTTCCAGAAGAATGGCGATCAAATCTATGGTTAAACAAGCTCTATAAATTTTGAGATGAAACGTTCTCAGAAGGCTTAGTGGGATTATTTTCAATGATATTAAACATTAGGTGTGAAACACAATCCAACTTTAATGAGATTTCAATGGAGAAGTTAATACTCTCGACAAGTGGAAAATTCCTTTGGAGTCGTAGAAATTTTAAGCTACACAAAACTTCCTCTAAATTTCGAGCTACCTATATTCCAATAATATACTAAAACTTCAATAAAAGCTGTTTCATTGTTCAAAAGAGTGTAAATTCAATCACTATGGATGATTTACGCTCGTCATTGCTCACTGCTCGTAAAACTACAGCAATTGATATTTAAATATATCATAAATTTAATGCTGCGCAGATGCGGAAGTATACATATACGTATAACGGAAGTTACATTTATAACAATCTCATGTATAATGGCCCCTACGTCGTCGAGTGCCAGTAAATAAACCCCTTTCTACCTTATTTTATCGCTGTTTGATAATATAGGCGACATTACTATATTCTAGCTACTAAAAAGTACAAGAAATCAACTTACTGCATTAGCTTTTTATGATCGATGTTGATTGCAGAAAACCTCGTACAATTGGACCTCCAATGTAGCAGTCTCACGTTCAATAACTCGTAAGGTTTGAGTTCTTGGCTTCAACTTCATTAGCACATAATAATATCTATCAACTGTTTATTAACGCGGAACCAACGATCAATATGTTAACTTATCAAAATATCACATACTACACTCCACGGCTCTTCGACGTCCACATTCGCACAAGTCAGCACCGGAACTGAGCCATTAGTCTTCGAGAGCCAATCAAAAAGATTCATTCCGATTTTAAGTTGAGGGTACGAGGGAGGCTAGCCTCGGACGACTCCTGCTTCGCGAGCCACTTTGAGGTGTCAAATATCTTACTGCGAGGTGCGAGGAGCGAGCCAGCTCAAATTGCAAAAGGCTTCAAGAAATATACAATTCAAGGTTGATTCCACGCCGAAGCAAGGCGTGCTGGACTTCAGAACTGAGCTAAAGGCGTCCAAATGCAACCTGAATTCTGTAAGTTATTTGTGGCATAATTATGTTTCGTATATTATCCTTCGCATGAGTGCTGGGATTGTTTCAGTTGTATGATTCCTCTCTTCTCCTTGATATCCCGTGGGAACATACTAATGAGCGAATTACTTATGACGTCAACTCAATGAAACTACGCATTGATTAGAATAAGGTAAAATTGTTTGTTATTTTAGGAAGTAGTGAAGATAGGCTCTTATATTTGAAGTAATCTAACCTAATCTAACCTTAACTGGATAATAAAGGTATAGCTAAGACTAATTATTTACATCTTATTTTCCATTTTCTCTTGGCGTGTGACTTAAAGAAAAGTAGCTTAAGTTATGAAGGACTTTTATTCTGAAAGTGAGAGGATTAAAAACCCGCATTGCTGACATAAATTTTGTTTACTGAAATTAAGATACATAAATTTCCTTCGTAATAATTACCACGGCTACATTCGTTCGGATCAATGGTTGAAATCCATTTGTAGTAAACAAATAACTTCACCAGATCGAATCTGCGCCATATTGAAAATTGTAAGCCAGCACCATCTACCGAGAAAAAAAATTCGTTGGTGTGTAACACATAATAATGCTTATAAGAAAACTTATGGTAATATGGTATTTGATAAGAATTATGCAAGCTTAAAATAAACTTACTTAAATGATAAGCTGATTAACAATCGTAGGAACATGACGTGTTCTTAAAAATGCTAAATTGTATGTAATAAATACCGCGGTTTTACGCTTAAAATTCTATATTTCCGAAGATAGGGACATTTTGGCTATCGAAGTTGAATACAAAGACAAGGTATCATCGTTCATATATAATAAGTTGGATATGAGCATGTAGAAATAATAGAATCAGTGAGAAAGGAAGGATTCGAGAGAAAATACAACAGAGAAGATGGAGTTAAGGGCTCAGAATTAAACTCACGCTCGCGGGTAGAAAGATCGAGTATTAAAAACAGGCGCAGGAACGTTTTTACTCTTTTTTCTGGATTTCCAGGGATTGAAACTCTGCAGAAATCAGTTTTTTTTCGGGGTCATAGAGAAAGGACAGTGGATCCATTCAAAACTCTTTTAGATTCTCCCAACCCATTCTAAGCAGTTTCCGAGGCAATGAGGTTTTTCCCCTTTTTCGCTTCCCCGGTTTCGAGAGGAAATTTCTCCAGGAGAATCATCCGCGATCGATGTAGTCAGATATTATGCGAAAAGGGCGCTGGAAAAAGCCGCAGACGTGTTAATGTTCCATTGAGTTCCTTCCGGGAGTCGCGTTAGTGCAGGAAGATGAGTAATGCGATCTTTCGGCGTTTGAAAATCCTCTTAATGACGCCATTTTTGCAGATTTACCGCCTCCACCACGCTACTCAACATTCAAATGTTTCGATTTAAAATAGTTACCGGTGTGAGAACTTACGCGCTTCGCTATAAGGAGCTTACGGAAAAAATGCGATGGGAATATTTAAGGCGGCTCCCGTATTCGAGGCTAATTATACGCGAAAATTAGGTCAGACTTTTACTCAGTTTTTCCCTTTTTGAGGTTTTTATGTAAAATGCCGGTTTTTGCCAATACGTTTTCCGTATACGTGCATGTAGACTTTAAAAAGGTATATTTTCAAGATATGACGACTAAAAGTGATGTAATTATTAAGGTGCTTCGACAACAAAAGTGATGCAATTAAATTGAATTAAATAGAACCGTTGGTGAGAATCCGTAGAACTTTTGCTCACCCCTCAAAATCTTTTATTCAACTCACTATAAATGTAAGGGTCATCAGGAAAGATCAGCCAGTTTCGAAATAAAAACCACGGAAATAATCTTCGAGTGATATTTATATTTAGTGAAACGTTTGTATTTACTCATTTTCCGGCACATTACCGCCGATGTTCAAAAATTTGGTCATGCCGTAACACCACTTTTTTCATTAAAATTTAAACATTATTTATGAAATGAACTAAAAAATATATATAAAATAACTTTTCGATTAAATATACGTGTTATACAAAAAACATCATCTAAATATGGTTTACGAAGTATTCATTTCGAAT
>KZ308873.1:595799-605998 GCA_000376725.2 Ladona fulva
GGGATTGGAAAAAGATGAATTTTGCTTTTACATTAGGAAAGATACATACTCAAAGGGGTATTATAGAAGTAATTTCAGTGCCTAACCACTTGTCTTCGACGCCAAACATAGGTATAAACTCATATTTCGCGGAATGCTAAACAAAACGCCTGTCATATCCAATGGAACAAATCAGAGAAAGTAGAAAAAACCGGGGTGAAAGTTTTGTAAGTAATATTTTATTTATTTATGATAGTTATTGTAACATTTTACAATGTTATTATAACGGTTTCCTATATAAAAAGAGAAAATATTTTTATATTCATAAAATATTTTATTTACAAACACCTTTGACGTCCCTAACTTCATCTATGAGGACCGTGGCGGAGGTGAGTGCCACTGAGTCAGAGCCACTCCTCGCTTTGCCAATATTTTTTCCCATTGAACTGATTTTGACTGTTCTGTGTGATATTTTAATCAGTCCTGAGCACCCGTGCACCAATTTCAAGATGTGGGATCAAATCCAAGTCATCTATGAATTTTTTACTTCCGTTTATTCGTTGGATAATTGTATTAAAGTGGCGTTAAATTGAAGCACGCCGTTAATTTGATGGAGAAATTGATTGTTGTTTGCTTAGGAAATTTATAAAATCAAAGTGAAACAATAAATAGCAGGATAATGAACTCATTTTTGACTCAAACATCGCAAGCAAAACAATTGCTCGTTATTTCATTATTTTATTTATATAAGAAATGTTATTTGTATGTCGGTGACAAATAGTATTATGAAATACGTTGGAATATTCTCTGGAAAGACATCTGACTTAGCTGCAAGTTGATTTCTATAAATTTCCTCTTCTTTGCTGACATTTTGAAGAACTGTTTACTATAAGAAATCAAAGCAAACTTGTAATTGGAATTATAATGCAATACAATACATACGTTTTTTGGGGGCGAAATTGGGACTAGAGTGTCCGACCTTCTACTTAACCCTTGTCACAATTTTGTTCAAGCATGGATATATAACATTATGAGATTTAAACTACTATATATACATAGTTGAAGAAGCTCGGTGGATTCGAAATAATGGTAGGAAAAACATAATAGTTTTGTGGAGAAAGAAAACAGTGATTCTTTTATTACACAAATGTTTCCACTGCAGGAAAACACCCAATAAGAGACGGGATGTGTGAAAAACTTGCGAAAGTTGAAGGAGAGAATGAAAGGAAGAGAGAGATATATTGCATAAAGGATACTAAAAATTATAAAAATTATAACTGTGTGCAACATATATCTGAACATAATTATTCTTTGTCAGTTAAAGTTGAATATAAATTAAATTTAAATGTACTGCATTGTATCAACTAGCATGGTCCAAGTAAACAAAATATAAAATTACATTGTACATACTATATAATACACATAATTACCCAAGGAGACCGCCATTTTTAACATGAAATTATCTGGAGATACATTATTATGAACAGGAAAGGAACAAGTAGAAACAAGAAAGAGTGAAAAATATTTAAAAGTGCAAAATGTATAACGGCATATAACATATCAGACATATTATTTAGCAGCATGTAAAAATTTGTTCGATTGATCCACATTACTCTATTTCTTTAAACTAATACGATAATTTCCTTGTTTGGACTTATCTTTATTTTTATTCTTAGTGCGTATATCATTAGAAATATTTATCTAGCCGTGTAAGATGAGTTTTGCTGACTCTAGAGCCACCGCTCCTATGGCGTGTCGTCATTGGCATCTGCCCTCATCTTTGCTTGAATCTTTGATATGAAGCGAATTCTCGCAGATATACCGAAGGATTACCCTTAAAACCCAGCTTATCGTACAAGAAAATACGAGAAAAAGATTCCCATTTTTCAAATTCTATCCTCGTTTAAATTGTAGAATTTTTTAGTGAATAAGCAAAAAATCAAGTGTTCAAATCAAGAAAACTGCTTATAAGTAACTTATGAAACGTCTCTAGAATTACAGTGTCGGAAAGTTTCCTTGAGCTTGAATCTGGAAATAAGGAACTTTTCCGTCATAAACAGAAATTTCATATGTGGGAGTTGAGATGGCCTAGAATTTTTTCTTTTTGCCGTGCGTATTTTTAAATTTTAAATTTTGTTTTCGAAACCTTACCACGCATATGCGTTTTAGAACAACAGTGGTGTTAAGTTAATAACACGTATTTGAATTAAAATTATTAAACTTGGAAGCATCTTACTAATTATAATTAGTACTAACATATTTACCCATATGAAAAATCATTGAAGGGTCTGTGACTTTGTGGGAAACAGTACTGAATGTAAATATATGCTGGAGAAAAACCTTTCCCCCATTTATTCACCTTGATTAATTAGCTTTCATTTATGTTAATAATTAATCCTTTTTTGCCGAACTAATTCCCATCATATATCATTCACGAGAATTGAAAATTACGTAATTATTTATTAAAATGAATTACAATCGGATTCTTTTCCCAACTGAAATGCAACTTATAATCTACGTAAGTGTTCTACCTTTCGGTAGGTTGATGTTCCTTAACATTCCCAATACAATGCCACTCTTTTCGTTTCTTGGATACTTACTCACACTTTATACCATCTAAATATTTTGACTGTCTTTTCCCTTGTACCTCGATGACATCCTTCAGCAACCCCTCTAATTTCAATATTTGACCCACCCATCGACGTTCAATCACTTTAAATTAAATTAAATAAATTAATGGAAAATACTTTCCATTTGTGGAAGTAGAAAATGGATGGCGTTCAACAATGTTAGACCATAACACCTGGAGTTGACAGGAAATTAGCCGAAATTGGTAGGTCTTCTTTGCAAANTATTTAATTTCCCTTGTTTTGGTACCGATCCGGATTTCATACGACTATTCTTTCTAATTTAATTTCAAGAAATAGTCTGTAACTGATGAAACTGAATTTCACATGTATTTCTTAAGGATATCTCTCCGAACAACCTTGGTCCAAACCCAGCAAAGTTATCGAATAAAACCGATGGCAGTACTTCCTTCCGCGTATCTGAGAACACGTACGCAAAGTCTGACGCATATCAGACAAACGGTGTGGACTCCAATCTCAGACAAACTCACAAGCCAACAGAATTTCTGCTTTATATACGTAGATTAAGTTAATAAGCGATCAAAAACGTATGGTTGACATAGTTGATTTTAGGTGGGGAAATTAAAGAGAAAAGTCTGCCATAGCCAGGAATCGAACCCTGGTCTCCCACTTTCCAGGCGGTTACTCTGACCACCATTCTACCACGACTAAACAATTTCTTCTTCAATTTTTTTTGGAAATGGGACACGGTGTACCCCGGAGGATACATCATAGCCTAAGAAATCAATGACCAAATTGTTTTGTCGTGGTAGCTTAGTGATTAGAGCAACCGCCCGGAAGGTGGGAGACCCGGGTTCAATTCCCGGTTAGGCAGAATTCTTCTCTTTCATTTCTTCACCCCACATTAAGTTGGCACAGCTATTTATACAATCATCCTGGTAGCCACAGTAAACGTCACATTTCGAACTCCACACATTGCTTTATTTCCATAACGAGAAATAAATCTCGAGAAAGAGCCATTTTGGCCAAACCATCAAAGGCAATATAATGGAATACGTCCAAAGCCCTTCAAGTGCGGAATACACACCCGTCAATGTTTATAAGGATTGACTTTCAACACCTTGTCGCCGAAATGATGACCGAGAAAAATAGGACGTCCGGAAGCGTGACTTGAATTGGGGCTTGGTGATTGGGAGGAAAAGTAAATGATGACGAAAAAGAGTTTTTCCGGAACTCGAGTCACGTGGTTCGACGATTCCTTTTACTGCGATGCGAATAAAAAAATCGAGACGCTCGTGGCCTTGCGGAGGCTATACGTGAGGCGGGACGCCAGCATTTCAAGAATGGAAAAATTGGTTGAAGATGGAATCGGGAGAATTTAAGAAAAAATAGCGATGTACAAGGCGCTCTCCGAGGCCTACGTGGCGTTACACATTAAAGTCACTTATCACCAAGTATCACACGAAGCTTGTAGAACTTCTACGAAATATATACGAATATATAAAAATTCTGATATTCTGTTACTTTGAACTCGCGATGTATCAACAAATTCAAAAAAAATGCGTTAAAAATCATTAAACTAGCATATATACCGTAATAAATCGATATTTAACTCTTTTTATACAATACAGTTAATTAAAATACAAAATCAATTAGTTATTAAATCATAATAACTTACCTGATAGGTATTATTAAAACTATCAGGAAAAAGAGGCCAGTAATAACTATCCGATCACGTTGCAATCTCGCTGAAATCTATTTTTCGTCTGGTCTCGGAAATCGCGGTTGCTAAGTACGGGAGTCACAATAATGCATATTTCGTCGTGCAACTCTGTGCTTAAACATTTCTCGAACAACCTGTACCTATACCCGGTGCTTCTATCCTTAAGAGATTTTCAGCCGAGGGTTTTGATCTGTTGCACTGCTATCGAAACATTAACCTATTAAATCATTAAATCTGGTCATGACATTATTTTGACCTATTTCCATCTATTTATGTTTATTGTTATATATAGAGCGGTAATGGCGGTAGCCGCCATTTTGAACTCACGGACCACTGAACTCAAAATGTCGAATCCCTCTAAAATGATTTAAATTATTATGAAAGGCTATCACTAGCATTTAGATTGTTTAGATTTAGAGTATCCTTGCATTTACTTAAGATTCTACGGACAGCCATCGCATTAGTGAATTAGGAAAGGTCCAATGTAAAACCATGTTTTCCAGAAGAATGGCGATCAAATCTATGGTTAAACAAGCTCTATAAATTTTGAGATGAAACGTTCTCAGAAGGCTTAGTGGGATTATTTTCAATGATATTAAACATTAGGTGTGAAACACAATCCAACTTTAATGAGATTTCAATGGAGAAGTTAATACTCTCGACAAGTGGAAAATTCCTTTGGAGTCGTAGAAATTTTAAGCTACACAAAACTTCCTCTAAATTTCGAGCTACCTATATTCCAATAATATACTAAAACTTCAATAAAAGCTGTTTCGTTTTCAAAAGAGTGTAAATTCAATCACTATGGATGATTTACGCTCGTCATTGCTCACTGCTCGTAAAACTACAGCAATTGATATTTAAATATATCATAAATTTAATGCTGCGCAGATGCGGAAGTATACATATACGTATAACGGAAGTTACATTTATAACAATCTCATGTATAATGGCCCCTACGTCGTCGAGTGGCAGTAAATAAACCCCTTTCTACCTTATTTTATCGCTGTTTGATAATATAGGCGACATTACTATATTCTAGCTACTAAAAAGTACAAGAAATCAACTTACTGCATTAGCTTTTTATGATCGATGTTGATTGCAGAAAACCTCGTACAATTGGACCTCCAATGTAGCAGTCTCACGTTCAATAACTCGTAAGGTTTGAGTTCTTGGCTTCAACTTCATTAGCACGTAATAATATCTATCAACTGTTTATTAACGCGGAACCAACGATCAATATGTTAACTTATCAAAATATCACATACTACACTCCACGGTTCTTCGACGTCCACATTCGCACAAGTCAGCACCGGAACTGAGCCATTAGTCTTCGAGAGCCAATCAAAAAGCTTCATTCCGATTTTAAGTTGAGGGTACGAGGGAGGCTAGCCTCGGACGACTCCTGCTTCGCGAGCCACTTTGAGGTGTCAAATATCTTACTGCGAGGTGCGAGGAGCGAGCCAGCTCAAATTGCAAAAGGCTTCAAGAAATATACAATTCAAGGTTGATTCCACGCCGAAGCAAGGCGTGCTGGACTTCAGAACTGAGCTAAAGGCGTCCAAATGCAACCTGAATTCTGTAAGTTATTTGTGGCATAATTATGTTTCGTATATTATCCTTCGCATGAGTGCTGGGATTGTTTCAGTTGTATGATTCCTCTCTTCTCCTTGATATCCCGTGGGAACATACTAATGAGCGAATTACTTATGACGTCAACTCAATGAAACTACGCATTGATTAGAATAAGGTAAAATTGTTTGTTATTTTAGGAAGTAGTGAAGATAGGCTCTTATATTTGAAGTAATCTAACCTAATCTAACCTTAACTGGATAATAAAGGTATAGCTAAGACTAATTATTTACATCTTATTTTCCATTTTCTCTTGGCGTGTGACTTAAAGAAAAGTAGCTTAAGTTATGAAGGACTTTTATTCTGAAAGTGAGAGGATGAAAAACCCGCATTGCTAACATAAATTTTGTTTACTGAAATTAAGATACATAAATTTCCTTCGTAATAATTACCACGGCTACATTCGTTCGGATCAATGGTTGAAATCCATTTGTAGTAAACAAATAACTTCACCAGATCGAATCTGCGCCATATTGAAAATTGTAAGCCAGCACCATCTACCGAGAAAAAAAATTCGTTGGTGTGTAACACATAATAATGCTTATAAGAAAACTTATGGTAATATGGTATTTGATAAGAATTATGCAAGCTTAAAATAAACTTACTTAAATGATAAGCTGATTAACAATCGTAGGAACATGACGTGTTCTTAAAAATGCTAAATTGTATGTAATAAATACCGCGGTTTTACGCTTAAAATTCTATATTTCCGAAGATAGGGACATTTTGGCTATCGAAGTTGAATACAAAGACAAGGTATCATCGTTCATATATAATAAGTTGGATATGAGCATGTAGAAATAATAGAATCAGTGAGAAAGGAAGGATTCGAGAGAAAATACAACAGAGAAGATGGAGTTAAGGGCTCAGAATTAAACTCACGCTCGCGGGTAGAAAGATCGAGTATTAAAAATAGGCGCAGGAACGTTTTTACTCTTTTTTCTGGATTTCCAGGGATTGAAACTCTGCAGAAATCAGTTTTTTTTCGGGGTCATAGAGAAAGGACAGTGGATCCATTCAAAACTCTTTTAGATTCTCCCAACCCATTCTAAGCAGTTTCCGAGGCAATGAGGTTTTTCCCCTTTTTCGCTTCCCCGGTTTCGAGAGGAAATTTCTCCAGGAGAATCATCCGCGATCGATGTAGTCAGATATTATGCGAAAAGGGCGCTGGAAAAAGCCGCAGACGTGTTAATGTTCCATTGAGTTCCTTCCGGGAGTCGCGTTAGTGCAGGAAGATGAGTAATGCGATCTTTCGGCGTTTGAAAATCCTCTTAATGACGCCATTTTTGCAGATTTACCGCCTCCACCACGCTACTCAACATTCAAATGTTTCGATTTAAAATAGTTACCGGTGTGAGAACTTACGCGCTTCGCTATAAGGAGCTTACGGAAAAAATGCGATGGGAATATTTAAGGCGGCTCCCGTATTCGAGGCTAATTATACGCGAAAATTAGGTCAGACTTTTACTCAGTTTTTCCCTTTTTGAGGTTTTTATGTAAAATGCCGGTTTTTGCCAATACGTTTTCCGTATACGTGCATGTAGACTTTAAAAAGGTATATTTTCAAGATATGACGACTAAAAGTGATGTAATTATTAAGGTGCTTCGACAACAAAAGTGATGCAATTAAATTGAATTAAATAGAACCGTTGGTGAGAATCCGTAGAACTTTTGCTCACCCCTCAAAATCTTTTATTCAACTCACTATAAATGTGAGGGTCATCAGGAAAGATCAGCCAGTTTCGAAATAAAAACCACGGAAATAATCTTCGAGTGATATTTATATTTAGTGAAACGTTTGTATTTACTCATTTTCCGGCACATTACCGCCGATGTTCAAAAATTTGGTCATGCCGTAACACCACTTTTTTCATTAAAATTTAAACATTATTTATGAAATGAACTAAAAAATATATATAAAATAACTTTTCGATTAAATATACGTGTTATACAAAAAACATCATCTAAATATGGTTTACGAAGTATTCATTTCGAATCGGGTAGAGCTTTCTGCAAGTCCCTCGTACTTCTCTCGTGTTTACGTTAACGCTAGGTTTTTTTCATTGAACTTTTATATACAAAGGTCGACCTATACACGAGTATATACGGTATATATGAAGAATGCTATAAAATTCTGAAAATAAGCGTTTGAAATTAAATTAATAAAGGCATACTGTCTACAGGTTATTTATCTGAAACTACCATGGTTTCATCAGGTGTTGATGGAATAAGGGTATAGTCGCTTCAAAGAAAAAATCTGTGGATAGTATACATATCTTAGAATAATATATTACGTTTTTTTGACGCTACGCCCAACTTCACTTGATACAATCAAAATAATTAGCATTGAATTAATAAAACTATCATTTTCGCATGTGAGGGTATGTGTATATCTTAATGCAGAATTTAAACAAGAAATAAAGGGTTATGTTTCTACGTTCGCATTGATTATACAAAACCAAAATCTCTATAGATGTATTGGACATCTTCGTAGATTTATAAATCTCAGATTCCAAAATCTCCATAAATCTGCATACGCAATCCGTCTTTTCTCTGAATTCTCCTTAAGTTCTTTGGCTGTATTGGAAATAGCTGATTAAAATACTTTGATCTTAAGAGAATGACTAAAAGTGATTTTGGCCCTTTCAAATGTTTCACGAAATTACCAAGCCTTTCCTACTTTATTTATTTCAGTTTTCCCTCAAATAAATGTTTTCTTAAACAACTAAGTTAAGGACGAAAAGAAATAGCCATGCCATGATTTGGGATAACCCGATTAGCCTAGTTCCGGGACTCGATCCCGGAACCTTGGTTAGTATGTAATCTACTTTAATCATCAAATTTAGTTTTCTATCTATAGGTTTCGCAGGTTTTTCACACCCTCCTTCTTGAGGGTATTTTCCTGCAGTGGAGATTTTTTCCTGAGCTCTTGGCTTAGGTTTTTTAATCCACAAAGTAGTTTTCTTCATTGTACTTTTTCAAGCTATATCTCTCTTTCCTTGTCTCATATGACGAAGGGTTAGATGTAAGAAGAGACATGTTAGTCTCAATCTCGCCCTGAATAAAGTCCTTTATTATTATTATGTCATAATGACCATTTCATAGATGGGGTGGACAATTAAAGCTTTATAGCACCGGAATAGCTTACTTCCTGCTTTGGATAATTTTCCTGATAAACAGTTATATATAAAAATTCATGAAACGTATTCGTTCCAAAAATCCCTCGGATACTTCTTTTCCTTTCACAAAAAGCGATTTTTCCGGTATGTGAGTTTTAAAGACTTTTTGTTATCAGATTCTGGGAACAATTCCAGCAGGAAATTATCGCTCGGTTTTCTTTTAGTTTGAAGCTCAGAATTTTTAAGATTTGATTCAAGAAAGTTCTGAGATGCCGTAGTAGAAATATAATTCCCTTTCTTACTTTAACTATTTCTTTTCTACTGGTGAATAAATGTAATTGTGATAGCAGAAGTGTAATGCTGTAAAGAAAGGATTAATATAAGAGCCATGTCTCCTTTCCGGTAAGTTTTTAACGTATTGCTCTAGTCAGGAGCGAAATTGTCAAATTTTCTGAAGTTTGGTAATTAGTATCTTAGGAGTGAAAATTTATTTTATGAAATCGTTTTTGGACGATATGGATGAAAGACTGAAGAAAGGAAAGGTGCCGTAGATAAGGAAAAATTAGGTCGGCCTACCAATGTCTTACAATTCAATAAATATTACGCAAAAACTTTACTGTAAATATCTAGAACCAATGTTTTAAATCGATGCATTGATTACTTATTCCTGGGATCATCTCAGCATATAGGCCGCGATTTTTTATTCATAGCTTGTAAAATTAAGGAATCTTTGTCGAAAACCTTTCCAATTTTAAATCGGAAGTACTTCTTCTATAATCAAAAGATATTAACACTCAATTACGAACAGTAAATACGTAAAAATCCTGCATTTTCTTAAAAAACAAACCTTAAAACATCGACCAAGGAAATCGTTTTTTTTCTTCTTATAGTTTTCAAGCTAAATATTTCAGTTTCGTCTTATAATTGAATCAGATATTGGTAGCGGATGGTTTTTAAGAGAATATACGCCAGTCATAAGTACGTAATTTGTTAGCTTGATTTACTGTTTATCCCCCGTCATTTACTTTCTAATGGAATAAGAAAAGTTTACGTGTACTTGGACGCATATTCTCATATTCGAAAAGATGTATAATATGTATATTATAATTATACATAATTTTCCAGCAGAAAACCTTAGAAAAGTGTTTTAGAACTTCG
>KZ308873.1:641979-711955 GCA_000376725.2 Ladona fulva
TAAATTGTTTTGCGTAATTCTCTTTCGTTTTCTGGATCTATCATTATATTTTCCAAGCATTAGGTTATTAATATGGTCTGCACTCAGTTAACTTGCAGATATGATCCCCCTAAATATGAAACAAAAATAATCAACAATAGAAACTAATTAAAATTAATGTTTGAGGATATTTTCCTAATTTATTTTCCTAATAAAGGGAGAGAGAGAGGTAATTAATATTATAATGTTTTAATTATTCACATTAGTTCATTCATTTGAATTAGCAACGATGTGTCGAATATTCCGAATACCTTCTTGCGTGTTTCTTTTTAAGTAAAGCATTAATTTATTCATAATAATTAAATTTCATTGTGTATTAAACAACCAATATACAATTATAATTGAATTAAAGTTAAAAAGTAAAATTACATTCAGCATAGTTCAATACGTTAATTATGGTCGAGGCGGCATGATTAGAAAAAAAAATATTTATCCGAATTTAATTATCTCATTTGCATTTATCGTTAATTTTCAAATATTGCCCGATATATCGTTTTCATAAAAGACCTCTTTCCACATTTTTCCATCGCAGATTCCTTAGTCAATTCTGAAAAAACTCATCAAAAAATTAAGTAAATTAATCTTTGCATGAACATCCAAGAGTCAATCGTCATATCATTATTCAGTGAGAATTTACGATGGGAATTGATGGGTTGAAAATTTGGTGTTCAAGTTAGATATTATGATTTTTCAGTATGTAAATCTTCTGCATGTAAAAACAGCATTTTTTTCTTTTTCAATGTAAACTTTCGCAAAAATATTGCTATTAACTATCTTCTGAAGAAGTTAGAAACTGAAAGAATACATATAATGGGTAGAATTTATTGATGAGAAAAAACCTTCACAACTTAAAGTTGATGAAAAATCACGTGAAAGTGAAGACTCGTTAATCTATACGGAAATATCTAGCGATGATTATATGATTTCACTATCAAACGATTTAGCTCATATTCATAGGTAGTGTGGAAAATGGCAGCTAGATCAGAATGTAAATAAATGCTCTGTAGTTAATTTATTCGAAAGGAAACAATTGCGTCTGGACCACCCGTACAAAATTAGTGGAACGAAAATTAAGGTATTCAACTCAGTTGAATATCACAGAAACACTCTTACAAGTAACTTAAACGGGAGCACCCACATCCGAAGAATCTACGGTAAGGCAACTAAAAAGATCGGTTATATAACATTGTAAGAAGATGCGATGTAAAGGTTAATGAGCGATGTTATTTCACCTTGGTCTGGCCCCATCAGGAATATTCGGCGAGTATACGGGATCCAGCGGATAAAATGTATGCTCGCGAACTCGAGAAAGTGCAGCGCAAGGCGATACGATTCGTTAAAATATGCTACCATAAAAAAGCAAGCGCTACGCAAATGTTCTCAGACGGAGGTTGGGGATCCTTCAAAGAGTTTAGAAGCTAGGCTGCAATCGGGAGACCCAAATTAAGAGAAAATACATTTGCAGAAAACGCAATAGGTATCATGCGATCCCAGTACTACTTCGGCCGATCCGTCAATGAGAGTAAAATGAGAGAAATAGATGTGAAGACAAATCGTTTTAGGGGCTCATTCTTTTCGCGAACGATACGCGACAACAATAAGCCGAAAAGGTAACTCGAACGCTCGATCCTTACACCCCCTGCCACACGCCTAAATTCGGCTTGGATGCTATTTATGTAGATGTAGATTTAACAATGGAGAGAGGATGCACGATTTATCAGAAAGCATTCACAACCCAACCTCTATATTTTCTTACAATGCTCACGAATAATAATTTTCTTACAATGTTAACGAATTTTTTATAAATAAAAAATTTATAAAAATTAACGCACATAATCTGCAAAAAGAGTAATCCATTCTCGGATAATATGAAGTTCTCTCTTTATGTATAAGAAAATGTGATGCAATAAAGATTATATGAGCGAAATGTACATACAAAATGTATCACTTAGTCAAAACACTTCAATTGTGACAGCAATATGTTGCAATGAATCGTGCTATAAGTTTTAATAACTTGAAATTAATGGGAAACATTCATAAACAGTAATGGACGTCTTTAAAGAGTGGCTTAAGCTTCTTTGCGAAATCACCATTAAAAATAGGCCGTTTCAGATCTCCTACTTTATGACAATGATAAAAGTTAGGTTATAGCATCCATACTTCATCTCGACATGGAGATATAAGTTTTCCCAACGAGTCGCTAAAAATGGAATCATTTCGGTAGTTGAACAGGCCATAATGCAGGAAAAGAACATTACACCGACGTAATGAAGGAATGGCGGAACCTGTTTTCGAACGAAATTGCATTTGTGAAAGTCGCTCATAAGGACCGTGCTCTCAAATCTAAAGGCCTTTTAGGTTCATTTTCTGAAGCCATTCCGCGTAATGACTATCGTGAGTTTCGACTAATGTTGCAAGGTAAAAACGAAGAACGCGTTCGTTTCATTTCGTTTCGGAAACGAAAAGGGAGGAGTGGGTGGAGTATGGAGACGTTTGGCTAAAAAAGAGTCGCCGATACTGCTTTTCGTAGGTGTACGGCCATTTTTCTCGGTCATTGCTGCAAAAATCTTCAAATCAGATATAATATGTACTAAACTAAAAACGTTCAAATTTGTTTCGAACAAAATATTTCTTATGGAATGGAATGAATTTAGTATTCCGCATACATAATGCTCTCGAGGGTAACTCAAAATCCGAGAGCATGGTTTCCAACCAGTGAATATGTTACACCAAATTTCTAGTTAATGCTTCGATATTCGCAGTTACTTTCCATCGTTCCTTAATATGAACAACGTTTTCAACCATTTCAAATATTCCTTATGAGAAATGTCAGTATTTTTATCGTGCACGATTTCCATTTACATTCCGTGAAATTTGTTATGAAAGATTTTTGACTCAATGAATTGCTATTGTTGCCAATAGTATTTTATTATTATTATGAGATGTTTAACAGATGTATTCCTACTTCCAATGATGTAGATGATATGCGTGATTATTTGTATTGTATTGAAAGTCTCATAAATGTGTTCAAATTAAATCGAAAACTTAAAAACCCTTAAAATTTTTATTAATATTGCGTATTTTTAATCAATGAAAATGTTCCAAAGTATTTATTCATACATGATTGTATTCATACTATTGCGGAAGGAAGACCCAAGTAGTTTTTGTATCTAAAATAGATATTCTAATGGCTTAGCGCGGTCTCCAAAAGAACTTTCAGATAAGTTTCTGACATTCAACTCGTCCATTTTGTAATTGATCAAAGGTAATTATGAAAAAAGTGGGCCTTAATGGCTAAGCATTACTAAAGATATAGGCTAAACAACCAAAAGGCCTCAACTACGCGACAGATTTATATCTGGCACATAAACTAAGAAAAATATATATGACATTTAATTTATAATTCCACGGAAAATATAATTTACAACTATGAGTTCATATTGTGATGTATCATGTGAAGATGATGTAAGCTCTTTTTCTAGATTAATGCTTTCACTACGTCTCTATGTTTATAAATTTATGTTACCCGCAATTGCCAAATGGGCGGAATAAAATACTCATTCCACGGAGTGGGCATTTCCAGTTTCGTATTCAAACGCGAGCAAAATGAAATCGTCACTTCGTTGGAGTGACTGGCATTTTTATCAACGCAATGGCAAAAAGTTCGGGTTTTCTTCGGGTACTGCGAAAATGGAAAACCTCTTCCGTGGACTTGGTATTTCATTTCGCCCACACGCGATTCGGAATTGCGTATGAATTATGTAATACAAAGCCTGTCATGAACTCTGGAAGTCCCAGAACCAGTTACAAGTTTAAAAACAGGGCTCGCGGAGAGCCAAGTGGGCAATGCGTTTGACTTGGGTGAAAGCGGTTCCGGGTTCGATTCCCAGTAGGGGCCTACATGCAAAAAGACCTAAGCTATCGAAGCATATTTGACAATGCTATTACTACCACTTTGTTTTAAAAAAAACTCCGAAAAACCCCGAATTCTAGGGTAATTTCAAGATATCGGAAATCTGGAACTCCCCACTTGCCTCCAAACGTGAGCTCCATCTACCAGCATACGGCTTATGGGATGTTTTTAAATCTCTAATTCATTAACAGCCGTAATTCAATTGTCTTTTCTTTCATACAGAACCAGGTTGTTAACCTGTCAGGAACGTTTCTCGTATGCTTTCGTATTCACGTACGTATGTTTTATGCATATGAAGGACTGCCACCAGACGTTCATGCTGCAGTTTACCAATAATAATAAAAAAGACAACCACCAAGCGTGGCGACAGCAATATTGCGATAATAATACTGATATATCCAATCGGAAACTTCGAAATTTGTATTGATCAATAGCACCTTCGTCGGTGACCGTGAACCCTGGAAGCTCCTGCAGAAGACCTTCGACCCATCCGACAACTTCTGCAAATTCGATAGCTCCTTCGGAAGCCTTGTTGCGGTTCCGCCACGCCACCGGCAAAAGCCCACCGCGTGAAGATCCTTCTCCGCACCAACTCTGCAGACTATATCCCCCGCGCGACACTTTGTCTAACTTCTATTGAACCAGGATCCGATACAACGTACGCCGTCGTTCGCTCGCCCCACTCCCCGCCAAACTCAGTGTTTTTGGCACCGCATTCCGGAGAATTTCGCCCTACGATCCAAACAACTCTCTCGACAAGCTCGTCTCATCCTTTGCAAGGAAGCCCATCGACGAGAGAATTAACTTCTCTGCGAAACAGTCGTACCTAGTTGTAGAACAAACAGGATGCTCGATGCATCTCCTTGAATATTGAAACTTCTTTGCGTTTTTCCACGAGAATATATTTTCTATGTATTTTTCGGCACTCGTAAATGACAATAATAATAAAACGTGTTTATTAAGAGCGAGATTGAGATGCGTTAAACTCTTCCAGTACGTAAAAAATGTTATGAAAGATTTCAAAAATCGGCGAAGACAATGATGTGGCGAAGTATTCTTTTCTCAATTGAGGTATAAGGGAATGGAATGCTTTACCTGGAGAATTTCCAATGCCGAAAAGCGCTAAAAAGGATTCAAAAAGAAACTAAAAAGAATAATTGTTATAAAGGATTAATTGTTTGTATTTATTACGGTCTTTTTTAAATTCATGTATATAATTATATATATTTTCTATGTTAATTAACTATGTATAATTTTGTATGCTGTATTGCTATGTTATATTTAAGGTAATTATGTAATCATTGTTAACTTCTGTACTGTCCACGGGAGGTTTTTGGATGGGTTTTCCTCCCGTCTTTGGGTGAATGCCGGACAGATCTCGTAATTATTTTTCTTACTACCCCTTGAACGTTGCCACTTGGTCCTCCGACCAAATTGCAACGTTTTACTATTAAATAAATAAATAACCGAAATAAATAAAAAAAGATATGACTTTTGGAGTTAAATAAAAGAAAAGTGAGCTATTTTTTTGATTTTCTAAAAACATTTTGCATAGGAAAAAGGTAAATTCGTGAAGGAAAACACGCATTAGAAGGGAGAAAAGCGTCGAAAGAAGTAATAGACATAATATTCATAAAAAGATTGCCATAATAAATTTGCACGTGCACAATCACTACAAATAAGAGCAGATGTTAAATTTATATATTAAATGCTTATAAATTTATATTGTATATATATAAAGAGCCCGAATAAAATTATAGAAACTTCAGGACAAAAAATTTTGTGTAAATATTATAATATTGCATTTATTAAGACGTTATGAGTTCAATAAAAGTTGATTTTTATCCTCTATAATTAAATGAAGTGCTTAAAGTCATGAGTCACTTCCGGACATCTCTCAGTAAGACAAACTGCTCTATGAGTTTCAATAGTTAAATTTTCCATCGTCACAGCTTCATTTCGATGTACTTATAATCATCTTGGAGCTAACAGCCACTATATTAGCACTTTTTGTAATTTTAAAGGACAGTAGTAGAATTTTATCAATATCTTGAAGTCCAAGTAAATTTTATATTCAAATATCTATACAAGATTATCTCTTTCTGAGTTATATTCATTTTTGGTGGACTCTGTATTATGATATATTGTATTAAATATATTAGCCTGAAAAATTGGTCAAGTAGCAAGAGTTATCAAAGTCCCTACATTGTTTCTACATATTTTTTCAACTTTTGCATCATGCAATTCCCAAAATATGGAAATACCATAGATTTTGGAATCAAGATATACAATTGATATTTTCAGATTCAGACATATATGATTTGATTGATTGAATAAATTAATGGTAAAGAAACCGCTTTACAAAAGTGTGGCGTAGGTACTGTTATATTATTATCGACAGATGAATTTGGCCTACAAGATAGTGTTATCAAAGTCACTGAAATTTTTGTAGTGATTAGTTAATCGAGTGTGCGTTACGAAACATTTAACTGAAATTTTAACTTGTTTTGTAAATAGCAATTATTTCAGAGTCCAAAATTAATCTGGATTAATTTATTTAATAGGTTCATAGCGAAGGAACCACAGCTCATTTCACATCAACTTGGGATACCTACAAGATATAAATAATGCGATGAAACGCTTGTCATCATATCCAAGTTCTAGATGCAAAATTAGAGAATCCAGGTTGGAAATAGCTATCAAAGGGGGCTCTTTTGTCAAACATTACTTCGAATATCAAGTAATATCATTGAAAAATGCGTTGTTAAGGATTAGTTCGTCTATGTAAGTACCCTGCATGCCCCCTTTCGGCCTATGGCAGGGGGTGCATGCTCCATTTTTCTATTTCCCTAATGGATTACTTTCGCGGAAAAAAATGAGCTCTTGAATCGATTGGTTCTATCATCTATTTCCCTGATCTTTCTGAACGAATTTTTTTCCTTCCTGCGATTTTTTCCATCATACACTTCACATCAGGCAAAATTCCAATGGAGTCCGTTCTGATGATTTCAAATAAGGTCTACTGGTATAAAGATATTTAAAACTCTTTATAAATGCAAAAAAAAATTTTAAGAGTAGCAAATTAGATTGCACGTTGAAATTACGATTTTAAATTCTATCAGTGATTATTATAGGTTTTATATAGTTAATATATTTATCCAAATGAATAATTAAATTAATATACGAACTATTGTGACATAAAAAATAATTTACGTTGATGAATAATTCATAATAAGCTCAAAAAATGTATTTAACAGTTTTATGATGTCGGATTTTCATTCATTATTATAGTAATTAATTCGAATTACTCTTTATTTAGCGGTGTAATAACGATAACGTAGCAATAAACTGACATATGTTGTTTTGTAACAGTAATTGATTTAAATTAGGGTAATTACGTGGTAAAATAAAGCGATGTCATTTAAGTAGAATAAATGATAATCGATAAATGTATAAATAAAATGAATCTGGATCGATCTATTGAAGACCTTCATAACGAAGTAACCACAATTCATTTCACAACAACTTGGCATACCCCCAAGGTATGAATAATGCGAAATTACACTTGTTTTTTATTTTATATAATACATTCATTATAAGTAAATAATATACACACTTTACCTGTGCTAAAGAAGTGAAGAATTAAATGTAAGAAAGTTTCGGATTAAATAGAGATAATTGGTTAACGATTCGTTCGCGTTCCTTATCCTATTGCCTCCCTTACCTCGTTTTACCGACAGTCCTTGCTATTTGTACTCCTTTAGTATTTTAAGAAAATGCTCTGCGAGATAAGATTCGGTGTCTGACGATAGTGAGCAAGTTGAGGAGTGTTTAGGGCCTTGTTTGACTTGAGTGTAGTGGGAGCGGCAAACCTCTGCTTCAACTCTTGAGAGCTTCCTCTACGAATTCTCAATACCTCGCCTTCAACTGTTCAGACTTTGGGAATGTTACACGTGTAACTTTCCCCAGCCTCACCTTTTACCCCTCAGTGATATTATAAACCTCATACATCACACAATAGAGGCGACGTATTCCATTTATCACTCCTTTAGCTAAGCTTTAGCAACAAAGTTCATGATTTCTCAACACCGTCGTAGTTTGTTTAAAGATATAGACAGGCGAGTGATTCGTGAAAAAGATGTCTCTTTAATAAGTTATATATTCTAGAAAGTAGTTAGCGGAACAAACCAAAAGGAGACCTTGGGTTTTTTTCGTTTCTATAAAACTTCTTTTATATCTCATCTTTTGTTAAGAAAAGATAGAGTTAAAGGAGAGGATGTGATCATTCCCAGAATTTGTCTAATTCTTCCCTTCAAATTCAAATTATCTGTTTCCATTTGAACTAGCTTTTTAAATATTAATTAACGAATCAATAGGGCAAATAATAATAACAAAGATGGTATTAATTTGGAGACTTCGTGCAACTTACGTGGACAATTATATGATGCATATGTATAGTGGGAAAATATCAATATATTCTCCCTCCTATTCTAAGAGGGAGTAGAGGGGAATATTTTCTATTTTAAGGCACTTTTACAAGAAAATACTGATATTAGTACCGGATTGTATGTTTCAATATTAGGAGAATTAAACAATTTTAACTATCGTTTCAATTTTTATGGGAATAGTTTTCACTAAATACGGTCTTGGTCATCCTGAATGGAATGTGATCAATTAATGATATATCTCTATATTATTTTAAAGTATGCTCTAATAATTGAAGATGAATTGTTCATTGAAAATACATGAGATTAAATATTAAGCTGAAGTGGTTCTATATACTTTATCACGTTTATTTAATGGATTGGAAAGTAGTAGCTTGTTTCGCTGCCTATCAACATATATGGAACATTTTTTTCCGATCTACGCCGGTGGGCAGGTATATCGCACATATACGAGTACCACTCTGCATTTCTCTCGGCGGGTATTGACGGGAATCGACCGGTAATTCAGCTGCTAGACTAATAAAATAAAGGATTTTTTTCAGAATCAGATGAATGAAATTATCATTTTCATACCAAGAAGTTCTGGAATAGTCCTTTAGTTATTATTGATTTAAGTCGATAAATTCTACTAACAACTACAGAACGAAATCATGTCGTTAGCGAAGTAATATCAAATCCTTCTTTTAACGCCATCCCCAAGTGAAATGTTACACATAATAACGCAACAAAACATTTATAATAATATAACTCGTTAAAATTGTGGCTGAACCGAATCATACGTATCATTATAATGCAAGTACCATCTGCAATAAACTCGCCTTCTTTATTATTCTTATTAATGTAAATTAATAAGAGTTCTAACATAAAAAAACCTTTGATATGGTCTTCATCTTTACGTAAATTAAAGATTCTTATCTTTAAATTAAAGTCCCGACATTAATGTTTTGCAATCTACGTTTTCCATCCCCCGTATCACGGTCATTAACAGCATAATCATTCGCTTTCATTTCCTCCAAATTTTATTATTTTTAAGATTTAAGATGCGAAACGAACTTATTGAAGTGCGTACGGTTATAGTCAAATAGAAAAGTCGGCACAGAAAAATAGGGATTTAAGTAGACCGAGAGAAATATCAAGTGGCATTTGGCCTAATCTTCGAATAGGAAAACAGAATGCAGAAAATTCGGAAGTGTATAAGATGAATGGGATTCTAACAAGATTTTACGATTCATTAGAAGAGCGAAGAGGTACGTGAGGCGGAGATAAATTTCGATCTTTGCGGCGAAAAAGAATAGTTTTACTGTAAGTAGAATTTTTGTGACGGAAACACGAAAATAAATGACCGATCGCACTTGGAACTTTATAAAAAATTGAGACAGAAAGTTTTAATTTCATATTATAAATATTTCAATACTTGCAATATTTTCAACTTTTCGGTCCGATTTCCGCTCTACAAGAGTTATTTTTCGTATAATTTCATAGGAATTCAGAGTAATTTGTAAAATGTACAAAGAATCTTTTATACCAGTCTAGAACAACCTGTTCAAAAAAATTGTGCCTTCACCATCCCTGGTGGGGTTCGAACCCACGACCTTTGGATTAGAAGTCCAACGCGCTATCCTCTGCGCCACAGGGACATGTTTACGTCCGTGATTTAAACTAAATCATTTCACAAATCATTGTTTGTAATTGTTATATTTAAGTAAGATTAAATATAAATGATACTGACGAGAACCACAGTATCTAATTCTTGCATTATTAATTTAACAATTTACTTTTACAAGGAAACGGGTGATAGGTAACATTACAAAGGTAACATTAACGTGAACGACTAGGAATACTCCCAAGAAAAAAATTCTAACAGGGCCGGTATTCAAACCCGGATCTTTCACTTTCAGAATGGCTGGAGTAGTGAATTTACTTTTAATTTACACACTAGTAGTGGTAGTAGTGTTGTTAAAAGTGCTTCGACAACTTAGGTCCCCTAGAGACAATAGGCCCCCACCGGGAATAGAACCTGGGTTTCACCGAAGTCGAACTCGTTGCCCACTTGGCTATCCGTTATCCCTTTAAACGCAATTTTAAATTTGATTTTCATTTGCTAAAATCTTAAACAATGTCAGAAATACGAATAGGGATATATTATAATTGTTAATAAAGAAAGTAATAAAATTCCACACCCTTAAATGGAAAAACTGTTAGGAAAATTCATCAAAATCAGGACAATATCATGTAAGACTTTAACAAAATGCGCAACCATCCAGATAAGAATAGGTAAAAGAAATCAAAATATAAAACTATCGACATGACATGTGTATACAGTCGGTGATACAAAAAATTGCACAGAAGAATATACCTGAAAAAGTGTTGTATGCGACAAAAATATGAGACGCGAGCGATAATAAAGAGAGATGTGAATGTGACGAAACACAACAGAGGTCCTTTCGACGAAAGATTCGGGCTTTGTGGAGAGTAATGTATTTCCTGCGGAAAGAACGTGAATTTCGTTGAAGCGAATGGACAAACGTATCTCGAGAACCTGAGGAGTGGATACGTAAATAGTATAAAGAAAAATAGCGGGCGATGAAAATGATTGCTACGGAATCCGATGTCTAATGATTTTCGTAAGCAAATTCGAACTCCGCGACTAAACGCGTTCAATTTATTCATCTCGACGCCTTCCTGTGCAAGGGCATTAATATGCAGCTACTCCTAACACCTCTAAACGAATAAAAGCGAGCGTCGCGAGGAAATGGAGGCGATAGGAGATGGAAAAGAACCTCACACCTGTCTCCGTGATAGGGGCTTAAGCAAAGGAGTGTTCTTGTGCCTTGAAGAGCGCGATCGAGATAAATGTTTTCTCATAAAAGGAAAAGAGAGCGTCTTTTTTGCGCAACGCGAACCATGTACTCGAATCATCTTTCGCCATCAATCTCCCTGGCCCAGTTTTCTTTTTACCGGAGCGCGACGTGGCAATACGTGATGCAGTGTCTTTTTTAGGAGCCGTGATGGACTGCGAGGGTCTGAAAGACCGGAGGCGCAGTCGAAAGGAGTTTGAATGCGTAAAGGTAAATCATGCAGTCAGTTGCTCCGCCTCAGGTTGAAGTCTTGCGATAACGGGGAGACAATCGCTTATCTATAACGCGAAATTCCGAAGTTCCTTTCCTTCAGAGCGGAGATAGTGAGTTCCTCTTGTTTCTCTGTTGGATTGAGGCGGAAATATAAACGGTAGCGCCATCAACGTCTGTAATCAGGGCCTGCTTCAAACGGACGTAAGTGAAGCGTTTGATTTAAAGGAGGCCGACTTTATGAACTCCTTAGGAAGTTCTGGCTTAAATTTGATGAAGTTCACAAGAATTTTCAACTGTTAAAAGTTATAGAGTTGCAATATTCGCTAAAACCCTCAGCACATATTTACGAATATGCTGCCCACATTCATCAGAATGTGTACAGGTACATGAAAGAGGAGGATCAACGTGACCATTATCAAAGGTAACTTCTCTCCCAATAGGTAACTTGAGGATCCAATCCCATAGACTTCCTTCAACTGGAAGAAACTTTGAGGTGATGGTACTAAAAGTTTATAATACGTTAACTGGCCCTATTAAATATAATAATAACAAACAATTCTATAAAAAATTTAAAGATTCTTTTAACCACAGAATATAAAACCGCTGAACCATATCTACAAATGGGTCATTCTAGTAACTGATCGGTTGATCTGAATTCAAAATGCATAAAAATTGCTGATGGTGTGTCTCCAAGCCTGTATAAGTATTGATCAAAATCCTCTCAGGGATATCATAATAATGTTACGAAGCATCACTGCTGCAAGCGATGAATCTGAACCACATCAAAAGGAGATGTCAGCAAAGTAACGGACCCAAAGGTTGACGCTCATAAATTACCCACAAAAATACGTTTTACCCGTTTTCACCAGGGTGAATCCACCGATGAAAACAACAAGCGGAGCGTCAAAAAAGTGAAAACCTTGGAGGTAATTACAGCCCCGACCGTTCAGATTCAAACGCAGCGCGAATACAACTCTCGTCATTTAAAAGTGGTCGCATTAATACGATTCAAAATTTTATGACCGACTTCTCCACGGGCAAACTCCCCGGATGTGACGTGATTTAATTTCTCCAGTATCGTTTTATCATCGCGCAGCGATAAATGCCGCCATGTTGTCCCTGAGGAACGACCGGTGCGCCACCACCTACGGAAGCAAAAAATAGCGTATTTGCAGCCGCGTTACCGCCATTACTCACGGTGAGCAAAAAAGGAACTAGGGCTCCGCGTTTTTTCCTTTGCCATGACGTAGTTAGTATAATTAAACGCCGTATGGAAATTCTTCAATTTTTTCTTTTTCTTCCGCCTCTTCAGGTCCCTTGAGGCAAACGAGTAGGGGATCGCAACTTTATGAGATTTCGCTTCAGATAGAAAGTCGCTCTCGGATAACTGCCGTCGTAAAAGTTTTAACGGCCGCGGCGAAAACGCCGTTTCGCTGATTTCCTTCATAAAGGGAATGCCCCACCACTTTATCTGGGTTATGAGGAGTTTATGAGGAGTCCTAAGAAGTCTCAAGGAATGTTTTAAAAAGTCGAGTGTCCTCGTGGAATACGATATTTCCCCGTACCCACAGTCCGAAAGTGTCCCCGCGACCCCATGAAAAATAAAACTCCATTAGTTCGGTTTAAGCAAGGACAGGGACGGTGCATGGAAATGTACGTACTCCGCACCCAAGCTGCGAGGAGTGACTTGTGTGAATAAAATTGTGCTAATTCTTAAGGAGGGTCAATTTGCTATGTTTGCTTTTACGTCTTCAGTAGGAGTTGTACCCAAAGAGTCTTTGCGATCGTGAACTGGTGATTTCGGAATTTCGTAAAGTCCGGGAAAAATCGATTCATTAATTGCATTAGTAGTAGAATTGTTAACGGTGCTTCGACAACTTCGCGTGAAGGCCTCCAGCGGGAATCGTTCCCGGGACCACTTCCACCGCATTCGAAAGCGATGCCCACTTGGATATACGGGAGCCAATTTATTGTATAACTTTCATTTATCTTAAGGATTTTTTTGCACTAATTCGTGGCTACTAGTTTTTTTCACGAGAGACGTCGGAGAAAAAATTTTGACTACAACCAAATAATCAAATTGAAGAATTAATGCAGCTCTTAATCGATCCATGAATAAAAATCGAATAAATTCTTTAGTCTTCTTCCGTCTCTACTACAGTCTAGTGTGAACCTTGTCCTCTATAATTATCATGGTTTAAAAAGTAAGGAGCGCGAGCAGAAAACAAATATAGCAAAATATTCATTCGTTCATCTGGCCATTAGGAAATGAAATGCATTACCTGGAGAAATTCTCATGCCAACGCTAACAAAATTAAAGGTGCTTAAAAATAAGAATAAATCTCGATTTAAGTAGTTTTTGCTGTGTGACCTCACCGCTAGACTTCTGTGTGAGTACACTCACTGGAGGCTATCTCCTCCTCTTCTGCACTCTTTTTTAGCTTTTTTCGTTTTTATTTTGCTTATTTAACATCTACTTGGCATGTGACTATAGATGATCTACGATGTAAGTTGTACCACTTCATAGTTTTTAGACATTCTACTGTTAACCAAAGATTTATTGTACTATGTTGCTTATGTATAAATTGTAAACTGTATATGTAACGTATTGGTTATGGGAGGTTTTAGGAGGGGTTTTCCTCGAGTCTCTGGAGGAATGCCGGGCTACTAATATCAACATTAATTTTTAGATTATACTCTCCTCCAGCATTTTCACCTAGCCAGTTGGCCAAATAGCAACGAAATCACAAATAACTTAATAAATAATAATCTTATACCTCTCCGGTATTGCGTATTTCTTGTTATTTGCTGCCAACCTTGAACACACATTGCTCTTTTGTCATCCATTTTGTCTTTCCAACGTCTATTTTCCTTTCGCCAACTTTTTGCATCGGTAAGAAGTGTTTTTTTATGACACAAGAAAAACGATATTAAGGATACGTTATGGTTGTGACGTCAGCGGAGTCGAAATTTTGTTTAACTTTAAAATACTTTAAGCTCAAACATGAATTAATTTTTCTAACTATCTAGCCATGTTCAGCTGTCCTAACTGGTACCTTTCACCTTTCGACCACTTCAAAGTGAATTTCTGATGCAGGCCCATTAAAATACTCCAAGTGATAAGTTTCTGAATTAACTGCGCAAGTTTTTAGTATCCGCTCTGAAGTAATTCTGCTAATTAGAATCTCTCTGAGCGTTTTACGGTGACCAATCGTTAGCAAACTTATCGCATTATAAGCTGAATTTGACAGGAATTTCAAAATTGGGTCAAACTCTGACTAATCGTTCGCAATGTACCTAACTTTTTATGACGGCATCCTGAAAATTGCGACTTGACCGAACCGAATTCTAAACTTTAATTTCTTGAAATCTGTTCTCGCGAAGTCAGTGATAGTAATGAAGTGAGATTTTTGCTCTTACGTTTTCATAAGTTGTCAGGGTTTTAGCACTCCAGTAATTGCAATATTTTCGGAAGTTAGCCGCAATACGAACATTCCACGTAAAAGAACTGAAATCTGGGGGAATAGAATCAAATTTCTAGTATACCACGAAGAAAAATTAAAAACAGACTTAAATTTACTTTTTCAAACTTTCTGTGGTAAAGGTAAAAGTTTATTTTTCATTTTTCTTCAGGATGGAAAACTACCACGAAGTCGAGGCCAAATTAGTATATTCTAATACTAGCAAACTTTAAAAACTTGTTCAAATATTATTTATTTACTCGCAATTAATTTTCATTGAAGGTTTTTGATTTAATATTAATAATGATAAAATATCTTTTTGATGAAAAGATGTCTCCTCAGTAATATTTGTTTTGATAATTGGTAAGAATACAAGCAGATGACGAACATGCTTGCTCTAGCTAGAAAAAAATCCATTCCGCAGGGATATGAACCCAGAAGCTCGGGTATATATGACTACCATTCTAATAATAACTCTATCGAGGTCTACCAACCTTCTCTTCTATCCTCTTATTCCACCCTTTCTCCAGCTACAGTTAACAACTTCTTTGTTTATTTGTTTATATGAATTTTTTGTTTTTTTTTCCTTCGATGCTTGCATCTTATAATAATCATGTTCTCAATTATTTGGAATTTGATATCTGTTTTGCCTTTTAAATATCTGAATTTAACCATTGTACTTAAAATATTCTTATTTTTAATATTTGTGTTTTTAATATTTGTATTTTTAATAATTGTATTTTTAATATTTGTAATGTTACTACTTTATTTTTAATATCTCTATTCTTATTGATTTTTAACATTGCATATATCTATATTTTCCTCTACATTCTTTTTGTATAGGTTACATGGAATATGGGACTTCATAGTCTCAATTTTCGCCGAAAAAATGTCGAACATTTTCGAAAAAAATCCTGTTTTTGTGGATGTTCACCATTGTCCTTCTTTTTGCTTCCATTAGATCCATTTGCTTCCTTTTGATCTTTCCATTATTCTCTTTTCCCAACCATTTTCTCTCATCTTGCCTCTAACTATTCTTTGATTCCATTCTCTCATATCTTCTTTGTCTTCTTAGGCAATATTTCTTTCCCCGTCTTTTTAACGTTGTTTCATCTCATAATACTGATACATTTTTTTCTTTCCCATAGTGGGTTTAATTATTTCCACTCCTACTTCCTACCTTGTTCCATTATTTATCAATAAATCTCTCTCGTATGTTTTTATTATTTTTATTATTAGTCAATTTTAACTCTTAAAATTTCTTTTCGGCAGCTAGTATTATGTTAAATTCTTTTTTCTAATTCCCGGCCCGGATAATAGGTAAGAATTAATACACAATAAGTTTCTTACATTATGCATTACAAATTTTTTAATGATGTTAAAATAAAAATATCATCATCAATTGATTAATGAGCTACTTTAACTATCTGTTACGCCGGTTAAGATGAAGGTCGGTTTAAGCAATTATGGGTCGAGATCATACCTACATACATACAAGTGTATTTCGAAAGATATTGAGGCATAATTCTTCCGTCATGTATTATAAAATTATATATTTATCGTATGATTTGCATAGTTATTATTTATGAAACATTTATTTCGTATATGTAGTATTACTGCTACTAAATATTTAATAATAATTTTTCTATATTTTTAGAAGCTTAAAAGATAAAAATCACACGTTTTCACAAATATTATACTTTTAAATATTAAATTTACTGCTATGAGTTTATTCAATTGATATTTTTGAATATATTTTATAAAATTAATATGTCTTGTAATTTTCTTATATATTAAGGAATTTATTTATTCCATTTAATATTTACATTTTTATTTTAATCATATATTCTAAAATCATTTTTACATATATTGTATTATTATTACTAAAAATTTAACTATAATTAGTTTCTGCAGGCATTTGTAGATACAGCTGTTAACTAATAATTGGGAAACACTCCTTAAGCCGTACTCGCAGGTTTCGGCAAAAACGTTTTTCCCCGTGACACTTAGATAAAGAGGTTGAATCACCTCTAACAAATCTAGGAAAAGAATTAAATATTGATCGAGAAGGATTTGTTCCCAATTTATAATTATTTTATATGTAGTTAAACAATTTTTAAACAATTATACTTATAAATTTTCAGGTTAAAAAAATGTATTCGTCAGTAACTTAAATTAACATGTTAAGACGCTTTTAATTATTAAGAGATTAACTTCTAAAATGCTATAATTTCCCATTTCACATGGAACCAACTTCTCAGTTCTAAGGTTAGCCAGTCAACGGGTTAACCTGTTTTAGATAATTAAGAAAGTTGAGCATTTCACACGATAGAATTATAGCGAAACAAGATGTAAAAACAGCTAAAAACACAAGACAATTGTTAAAGGAGGAAGATGGCTGATAATTTGCACACAAAAATGAATCCATTCCAGACAACAATCATGAGAGAGTCCCCATACATCGAAAGCTATTAAAATGGTTACACACTCGACGAATTTACGGCAGGATAAAATGAACCCAAGTTGAAGCGATTCAAAAGAACACTGAAATCAGATACACTTCGATAAAGCCATCCATGCTCACCTTGTCTCAAAACCCCTGAAATTATCGACGGGTTTACAACCACTCGAGTGAGAGGTGAGAAACTCATCGACGTACCTCGCGAAAGATAAAAACATCGGGAGACGTTGGGATAAGAAACTGCGAGCAGAGGACACCTTTTTTGGAACATAAGTTACAGCTCCGTTGAGAGATTTCTGACACGTAAATCAATCATCTCCTCCCTCCTGCCCTTCCATACCCTTCCGTATCCACCCCTCTTTTTTACGCGTCATAAAACCCCTAACCCTGCCCCCTTCCTTCCATCACGCGCTCAAATAGGACGCGATCTTCATTTTTTCCCAAATCCCGAGGCGCCAACGGTAGAACGAGAGACACGCGGAATGAATGCAAAAGGCGAGGTGCGATACCAAAAGACAAAAGAAGGGTGAAGGGCGACAGGGAGATCGACTCCGTTGACATAACAGACGGAAGAAACGAATTTCCGTGGAGGGAGGAGAGTGACTATTAAAAATGACAGGTATTTCGGCAAAACGTAAGCAAATAGCTCGATGGGAAGACAGGGAGGTGGTGGGGAAGATGGATCGGGAAGAGGATTCGGTGCGGAAAGACGTGGAAACGTAATGTTATACTGTGACAGGAAGTGAAGGCTATTGAGGATGCGATGGAAGGACGAGGCAGAAAAGGAGAAAGAAATCTGGATAGGATGCGAGAGAGAAGGAAGTGAGAAGGAATACAAGGGGCGCAAAGAGATACAAAGGTAGGATTTGAGAAATTAATCTTATAAATACCGAGTAGGATACGTCTGGTTTACAAACTTCATAATTTTTACAGATTTTGGTACATATTTATACTTTGTCATCGGTAAATTATAAGATTATAATCGGTCCTGAGGTTACGAGTTGCTTTACGTGCTAGCTGTCCATCCCCAAGGTCCTAGGTTCGAGTCCTGTCATATCGGAAATTCTCGGTTAGGGAGTGGTCTTTTGTGTTCATAGGGAATAGTAGTTAATAAATTGATGCAATTAGGCCTTCCTGTTTCCATTAAAAAAGTTATTTTTAACATTTATTATATACAAGCATATTTCTTTGCCTATAAGTGACGGATGCTTTGAAACCGGTTAGGAGTAAATTGAAGATAAAATCAAGTGTTTATACTTCAAACGTGCGAACTTTGCAGAACTAAATTAACTATAAATTAATAAGATTGAGGAAGAGTGTTTTTGCTTTGTACGGAAAAGCCCTGCGGCTGAATCCCAAGAAATAACAGGTGTAAAAAAATAGCGACATGACTGGGACTCGAACCCAGGTCTCCCACTTTCCGGGCAGGTATTCTGAATACTTTCTGGGCCGATAATCAGAGTACCTTCCCCGGAAAGTGGGGGACCGGGTTCAAGTCCTAGTCATGTCGCTATTTTTCACACCTGTTATTTATCGACTATGAGACGTTTGAAGCCGTGTTTGTATGCATCCCGCATAACACAGGTGAAATTGCAATTGCGTATACCTAAGGAGTCGTGAAATAAAATTTTTTCCGTTATTATCTTGAAAAACGTCTTGTTACTCTCCTCTATTCACTAATTTCGACCTATACCAGCAAGTGATTATTTGCTTACTCTGACATTTTCCAAATAAACCTGCAATAAATAAAATAAGCGTGCAAAAACTTAGCGGATGAAGACAAATGCGGAGTCATGCTTGCATCTAGAATGACTAACTAGCGAAATTTTCAATCCTGAAAATGTCTAATAGATTTTTTTTAAATAGCCAAAGAAATTCCCGGAGATATTATCACTGTCAGCAATCCAGTTGTATATAATCAGTGTAGTTGATTTTTCATCGCGTGCGATAATTTTACCGTACCTTCAAGTAAAATTTGTTCGTAACATTTTCGTTGGAATGAAGAGTTACATTGTTAAAAAATAATTCAAATAATGTATGTATGATAGACTTACACCTGTTAAAAAAATTCAACCCAGTATCAACTATTATAAATTAGTCAAGTATCATCCGCAATTGTGTAGAGCATTATTTATAATTAACTGGAATTTCTACCAACAATAGTCAAAAGGAAACAGTAGATATTTTAAATTCAAGAACTTCTGAACTGATGATTAGTATTCACTGTTAATCATTCCTAATCTACAGATTTTATTCGATTTATGATCATGTTAACTGCGATATATTCTCAAGAAAAAACCTACTTGTGTATCTCAGCTGAAATCGTAATTCAAATTGTTTCGTGCTATCCGTTAAAGTACTGCTTATCATAGCAAAGATGAATACAAATATTTACTGGAGGTATGGAATAAAAAATATACGCTAAAATTTATAATCTTCGTTATATTAGGACGCTATTAATTCTTTATCACCACTCCGGGAGACAGTAAAGATTTCTCGAAACATCCCGTGATCCGGGATATTCCCAGGGTTCCTGAAGAGGCGGTAACCCTACTCTTATCTCTCAATCCTTCACACGTCTATTTTCCAAGAAAGACTGTCGGAAAAAATGAGTAGGTTGCGAACATACGTCTTCACGTGTTCAGACGATAAACATTCGAGAAACATAGGTTTTGAGGGCCCTAAGAAAATAGAAATGGATGAGGGACGAGGTGCTGAAGAGAAAGTTTGATGAGGGACTGGGTTATGGGAGATAACACGAGATGGAAGCCTAGCGAATGAAAAGGTGTATGGATAGAAAAGAGGGCGGGGATACGGGGGGGTACATGATGGTCTGTTTCGGAAAGTGAGGGAAAGTTTTGAGGAAATTGTATCTAGAGAGGAAGATGATTGATGGAAATTTCATAACATGCTTTATATGGGAGCGAATAAACTGGCAGAGCCAAAGTGTTTATAGCTAGTCAAGGTAACTCCTAAATTTGAAACCTCTTATTCATGGTTTCAAATTTCACCTCCGTATTCCATAGTTAATTACGGCTTTTCCTGATAACATTTATAATTCGACGAAGGTAGGAAGGAAGAAACATTTTAATTTATAATTCAATTTATAATTAAATTTATAACTTCATTTATAATTTAATTTATAATTTCATTTATAATTTCATTTGTAATTTCATTTGTTATTTAACATATTGTTCAATTTATTATTTAATATATTATTTCTAATTCGATAATGTAATTTACTATTTAATTTATAACATTATTTAATCTATCACTTTATTTATTTAAATTTAGCTTGTGGACGTAATTAATAAAAATTATAAATATAACTACATAATAAAAAATTTTTGCAATTACCCTAGCTGTCGAGGCACCAATAAAAAATANAGGCACCAATAAAAGTAATTCTAATTCTAATAAAAATTATTTTTATAAATATATTACCCATAATTATAATTTAAGAAACAAGCCATTTTACTCGCGAGCTAAATATTAATATTTAATATAAAAAGAATTACAGTAAAAATGTTTTTTAATGGAAATAAGATTTCTAGCCAACATTCCACAACAAGAATTCTGCGCGATAGAAGTAATAATGTCGCAACTACGTACCAATGCTTGGCCAAGAGAAAACTTCTGTTCTAACAGATAGTAAAGCAACACTTCCTTAGAATCGCATAATTAGCCGAAATTGTTGAAATGGAAGACGGTAAAATGGTTAAAATGGAGAATGTAACATTTTCACAAATTCCCTACTATTCAACGTAAAAACATCAAAAGAGGGTAACTAAGGAGAATATTGACGTTCATGTTAATACATTATGAAACTGTAGGCGTTTGAGTTCAACAATAGGAATGAAAAACGCGTTTAAAGATAAAGTCAAAAATAGTTTTGTCATTGAATAGCAATGGATACCAAGTGCGTAAAAACGCCAATTCAGAAATATCACCGTAAATAACACCTAATTACATGTGCAATTTTATTTGGGGCTCATCTAAATTAGGAGTTATCTATTATCTACCTGTTCATTCACAGATACCCGTACATATGTACCCTAAAAGCAGCGTCTCGGCCTTTGGCAGGGGGTGCATGCACCATGACTCTATTTGCATAATCGATTGCTTTCGTGTATCGTTCGAATATAGATAAATTCTTGAAACGAGTAGTTCTAGCATCGCCTTCCGCTGTATACTTTCTAAATCCCGAATACAAGAATAGTAGACTTTTTAGTCTCAATCTCGCCCTAAATAAAGACGTATTCTATTCTATTCTAATGTAACACTTTTCAGCAATGTACCACACACGATATGCATACTCAAGTTGAGCCCTAACGAACGCAAAGTTTTTGACCGGTCGTATGTTATTTATTACTTATTAAATAAGTAATTGTGTGGAAAAAGTACCATTTTTCTAAGCGTCTTCCTACCGAACGTTTATCTATATTGAGCTCTAATTGCCAATCATCACACCGCTCCATATTTTTATGTAAATCATTCGACGGGTTGATTTACCACCTGAACTTCCTATTTCCCTATAAATTACCCTGTCGTCCGCGAATACTCTAACTTTGCTATCAATGTTATTGCTAATTTTTTATGTGCACTAAAACTATTCATTCATTCATAAAACCCCGGTATCGCGCTACACCCTAATGCGTGTATTACATCGTTGAATGCCTTGACCAACCACCACTTAGCAATTCTTCGTGCAAAACTTTGATCGAAATATTTCCATAAAACAATTTCTGCGAACTCTCCGCGAAAAGCCTCTCTCAGTGTATCGCATATCGAGATTCAACGGGCGCAGAAATTGATTTCGCGGAATCCCTTGCAAAATTAAAACGCGATCGAAATTACATCAATGGCCGCATGCTCTCATAGATCAAAGAACGCTTTCACCGATTCATCCAAAATTCACTCGGAAGAGAGGAAAATCTAACTTTGAATTCTTACCGTGATGGATAAATGAGAGGTCGATTTGAATTGTTCATCGAATGAGCATTTCAAATTCGCCCTCCGCCATCTTTGATGACTGCATATGCTACGTATTCTTGATGTAATTGCAACAGTTCGCTGAAACAAAGGGTTACTGCATTCGGGATATCTGAAAACGTGCAAACTTTTAATAGCCATTAAGCTTCCTGGACATTTGGTTTTCTTTTATTGATTCGTATGCACGTAAAGAAACCTAAATACTGCTTTACCCCAATCACGATGAGCATATAACGATGTTAGAAAAGAAAACACGAGAATGTTAAGAAGCAACTAACAATGGTAAAAATATGCCGATAAATTGGTAGTAAAAACTGCCGAAGGACAAGTTAGTTTGGCTTAATTATTAAAAATGTAAGGAAAGAATGTAGCATCATTAGATGATTGGCAATTACTCGCAGAGATAAATGTTCAGTAGTTTACTTCTTCGAAAGAATATCTATTACTAAAGATTATTCGTGCTGTCTTCGTTAAAAACTTTGTTAAACTTATTAACAGTAGAATCGGTGAAATATATAGGAGTACTCTCACGAATAACTAAACATGGAGTACCCACATCCATAGTATATGCGGAAAAGCACTAAAGAAACTCGACTTCGTTAAGGGAATAGTCGGTCGGAGCGAAGAAAAAGGTCGCTGACGATGTTAGGTATTTTGCGTTAGTTCGACCTCACCTTGAGTATGCATGTAGTGTATAGGACCCTGCCAATAAGTGTTGTATTCGGGAGTTAGAAAATGAGCAGCGAAAGGCGGCGTTTTGTGAAGAATTGCTATGATAAATCAGTGAGCGTTAATCAGATGCTTCAGGACGCAAGATAGAAATCTTTAGAAGTTAGAAGATTTAAACAAAGAATTAATTTACTGGATAAATTTAGAGAAAGCACGTACACGTTACATTATGTAGCCGATATAATGCGTCCACCATGTTACAAAGGTCGTTCCGATACCGCAAGAAAGGTCTGGTAGAATCTGTGGAAATACATGCTAGAAGAAATCGATTCTAGAACTCATTTTTTTCGCGAACGATAATAATTTTTCGAAAGTAATCGATTAGGGAAATAGAGTCATGGTGCATGTACCCAATGCCAAACGCCGAAAGATGGTTTGCAGGGTACTTCCATAGACATGGACATAGATCATTTATTTCTGAAATATGAACCAAAGTAAAAGCATCTTTAAGTTCATTATCATCAACACATTTACTTCATGTCAACTTTTCCTTTATTCATCTATTGTCATTTATTAATGACATTGCCTGCATTTTTGACATTTCTTAGGTTTACAATGCAGTGGTAGAAATTTATGAGTTTTTTTATAGCTAAGGTCAATTCACGCGTAAGCCCCCACCAGGAATCGAACCCGGAACCGCCTTCCTTAAAGGCGAATGCGTTACACAACTGTTTATGCGAAAATCCTTAAATGCTATTGGAAAATAATGAATTGGAGTAACGTAGCATGAGGTGATGCGCTAGTTTCATATTTTTCTCGTAATATTTTTTCTTCCTGAAGTTACTAAGACCCTACAAACTACGGAAACCATTAAGGCTTGTGGCCCACTTTCGAAGCCCCAATAGTCCTTCCGGAGCACAGTTTATGAAGGCCCTAATGAAGGACGTGTTATATCCTACCTCTGACGAATTTTAGGTAACGACTAATTTTATTTTATTCTAATCTCTTAAGATGAAAAGTAAAATTGATGTCAATGTTAAAGATAGCTTCCTATAACTTAGTATATACAGAAAAATGTGGAAATTTGACATAATTAATTTGAAAAAGCAATGCAAAAATTATATAAAAGCTTCGATAGTAGCGCCACCTATTGCTAATTTCTTTGAGTGCCTACTCTATACTTGCAAACTATCTTATTTTTATCTTCTTCCTGCCTTATATATTACAAAAATGTCATTATCTTCCTTCTATTATGTAACAAAAATTTCCTTATAAAGTAGTTCATATACATTGTAGGATTGTCGAAGATAGTTATGGTAATTAATCAACTTCTCCTCATTGCTTTGAGCAGAAATTGTTTTCTAACAAACCATCTGATTAAAATTGTGTGCCAATTCTCCTCTTGGTACATAAATAAACTCCAAATATTATCGTCACTTATAAACTACAAGATCTTCCGTCATTGGCCTTTTCCGAAATTCCGCGCGGTCTATTTGGCATTCTCCCCATGTCGATATAATATGCAAGGCTCTCGCAGTCAAAAACCTTTTCTATCATAATTTGGAGAGATTTTAATCCCTTTTGTCATCATACACAATGGAGATATCAAATTAGCATAATGGAAGTTCAAATTCATAGGAATGGCAGTCATTTTCTTATTCCCTTCTGCATTCAAATTTTGCGAGTTATTCCGCACTTCAGGCGTAAAATATCGAAATTTTTATCCAGCAAGTAGTTAACCCGCCGTGACTCGCACTTAATTTTGTAACGTGAAGACTCGCGCGGGGTTTTTTTGACATCCCTGTATATTTTTGTGTTGATCACTATTTTCTTGAAAGTTTTTACGATTATTGCTATTTAGCATTATCTATAGACCTTTCTAAATATAGTATGTAAATTTAATATAGGTAATATAAACATTTATAACATTTATTTTATATTTTACATTGCAGAAGCATCCCGAATTTTACTGTCTGAATCATACAGCTATGATCTGGAAGTCCCCCGAAAGCAGAGTAACTGATTCTTATGTCCCTTTGACAACGTAAATCACTCACGTAAAGATGGAAATAACTCTTAATCGCTATTTAGCGATACCTCGCGGTAGTAGTAGGAGTAGTACCTCGCAAAATGTGTTTTTGGTGTCATCATTTTCAATCTTCGCTACCGTGCGTACACTACCTTGCAGTATAAAGAAAAATCCTAATTGATCGACGAAAATTATACCAAAAATGATGATTTAGTGTGCGGTAATTCACCAAAATGAGTATTTTTGCGTTCTAAAGAAGGCAAAAATTGTGTAATACCTTTTCTTGTAGCAGCAGAAATATGACTACAATGAAATTATCACTGCTAAAAATATTCGACGAAAACTCTTAACGAGTCAATGAAACGATTGAAAATAACGGAATAAGTACGCATATGATAATGAATTGTTTATTTATATCCTTTAAAAACATTGTTGCTTCTCTAAAGACCATGCCTTTTTGGCTTGGGTAGAGTTGCAGTTTCTTATTTACATCTCTATGCGAAGTAATTATGAACGTCATAAGAAATTGAGGAGAAAATGTTCTGCTTATTTCTTCATCCATAACCATCGCACTCTCGCAGTTCCACCAGCATTGCGCGATTCGATTTTCATCGCTGTCATTGTCATAATGACAATCTCCTCTTTACTTTGGAACTCGAATGGGTAACTATCAGATAGATCACTTGGTGATCCGCGGGTCATAGGTTGCAAGCTCCTGGTCTAGAATTCATATCTAACCTAGATAACAATTTCTCTTTTAAATTTCATCCTGAAAAGCTATGTGTAGTTATGGCGTAAAATACGAAATCAACATACGTGAAAGAACCTTAAGTTATTCCAGTATAATGAAGTATTTTACGATAAAAATTACACAAAAACTTAAGAATTGAGTTCTGGTGATGGCGTAAGTTCACGCCAAATAGGTTAACGTGGGCTAAAAGTTTTGTAGAATTGCACAAGTTCTGTCATTAAATACTTATTCATAATGAAGTTCTACCAAGTACCGCTTTTAATAGTACGTATCCATTTTATTCCAGTATTTTAATATTCTATTATCGCAATTACGTTAATCATATGTTTATGCATATTTTTCATATGTATTTTATATAGCATGATTTAAATCTCAAAAATAGATGTGGAAGGAAAAAGTGACCATTCATATCCAAGCTCAGTGACCTGATCATGCGACTAAACGTGAGTTTGATGGATTCAGTAAATTGAAATATTTATTAGCAGATTACACACTGCATATCGGTTCACGATCACGTTAATTACGGTGTACTCATGAAGCCCAAGTAACAAGAAAAACTGCACAAGCAGTACTAGAACCTAGAGCTAACAATTAAAATCATGAAAATCCTTATTATCTAAACGCAGTTTTGAGCACATGCAAATAAATATCCCAAAATGTTGCACAAATAGTAATGAAATATTAAGATGAAATAAATTATGATTAGTATATTAAATTTCCCATAAAAACGGTACACCATTTATATAACGAAAGAGAGTAAGCAAATGCATCATTTGCCATAATGTGGGCTCTCCCACATGCGTGACATTCCTAGTTTCGTAGAAGAAACATTGCTTTTTCCCGTGGCATACGTGTGTACGCACTTACACGCAATTTATTGCTAAATTACGCAAATGTTGTCACAAATCGTTCTGTCACATTTACAGCCTATGTACTTAAATAGAAAAAATCTTCTATATTTTGGCTTCTGCACGATTTTTCACTTGGATTCCGCCATTTCTCATACCCGAACCTGTTTTCCTCAGCGCTTTCTCTTGGCATCTCGCTCTCCTTATTTCATCTGAAATATCTTCCTCTACATTTCAATTTTTCAGAAATAATGACGGCCCATATCTCTTATCCTTACGTGCTCTGTTTTCCTGAGCAACCCGAAGTCTTCCAGTGATGCTTAAATTACGTCGCCAACCTCTTCTGGAATAACTACCCGGCTTGTGTTTCGCCAATTTCGTTAGAGAAATCTCTTACACCGCTCGAAGAATTTCATTGTTATAATATATATTTGGAGTGTGAAACAGTGAAATTGGCTATTATTTACTTGCTCGCATCAAATATCAATTCCAATTTAATTTCCTTCTGCATCTTATAATAATAATATCCTAAATTATATAACTTGTTATATTTTATTAGATAGAAAATGCATAAATTTTCCATCCAAATTTACTAGAAATAATCTGATTTTCACTGTTTTTAATGCTAATAGAAATTACACATATTATTCACCCCTCAATAGAATGCTGAGAGAATATAAGACAACTTACCTTGAAACAGAAATATTTTCTTGTTCATTACCAACCTTTAAAAATAGACTAAAAAGAGCTTCGGCTAGTAATTAATCACATGTTTGCTTTTGAGGATTTATCTTAATATTGTTTTATATTCATATATATTTTTTACTGTTAATTACTCTGTTTTTCTTGTATTATCTTGGATACTGTTTTACATTTCAAATATGGATGTTCATGATTTTTCTAGACTTTATTAGACATTAATTTTATTTCTGTGATCTTTCTAAGAATTTTGGACTGTTGGTAGTTTTAATGACTTCACCATTCTTTGTACATTTCAAGTTTTTCTATCATTGTAACTAATTTAAATTTTTTTTATTTATATTTTTTGTAAAATCAAACTCTTTATGTAAAAGGGCTCGAGCCCATGCAACAAATGTATTACCATCATCATCTTAATTTGAATCATTTTATGTGAAAAGGACTTCATATTCTTTTACATAAACTTATTCTGTCAGCTTACAGAGCTCGTTTAGGTATTATTTTTAACAAAATACATGAATGTTTTTACTTTGTAAATACCTGAAAATAATGCTGAATGCAACCTTCATTGGTAATTCTGTAGACAAATCCTATCTATGAAGTCGATTTTTTGCCAAACATACAGCAGCTTGTCAGGCGTAACTTCTTCAACTGCTGCATTAATTCTGGCTCGGGCTTCATTGAGAATTACCAATAACAATGGTGTCAAAGTTTTTTCTTTGGTTATTTTCCACAGGAGATAAAAGAAAGAGTTATCAGGTCTGGTGAACAAGGAGGCTATGCAATTGACCCAGCTTGACCTATCCTTCGACCTGGATAATGGTTGAGGAAATACTGGATGTACCAATGAATACCATTGAAAATCACATTCAACCATATTACCTTATCTATTATTAATAAGATGAAATACTTGATACATTTTGCCAAAAACTACCTCCAGAACCAGTTCCATAAGTTGACAGAATAAAATTAACGTAAGGCTATGAAGTTGTCAAGACCTTTTTTGATCACCATGTATTTATTTAATAAGTAAAATATCTAAATATATCACACTAAAAGTTGTGCTGAATTATTACATACATTGATACATTATCTGAAATTCTTGGATAGATTAATTGGATACTTTAACTTTATTCATTAATATTGTCTCCAAATTCATATTAATAATAATTTGACTGCAAGGATATGATTCATGATCAAGGGCAACTATTACAAAACAGCACTGACACATTATTATTTCTCTGCAAATATAAAGTAAATGATGATAAATTTTTAGAATGAACTTTATTCCGAGAGTAGAACATCAAATTTGTGATCAAAGGATAAGAATTAATCATTATTGAAAAAATGTAAAATTTCAAGTTTCACTTACTGTGGACAAAATTTAAAATGCTATTGTAAATTCCACATAAATGTAATGGTTAATGTGCAACTAGCATGATTGCCATGTGACATTATTAGGTACACCATAGAATTTAGGATATCATTTCTTATTTCAGCAATATGAAAGAATTCCATATTTACATCAGAGACTGTCTCATTCCCTAAGTACTTAGAAATAGTATGTGCAACAGAAATGTGTCTCTGCTTATCCTCAAGTGCAACTGTAGATAACCATCATGAGATTTGATTTCATTTTATTGTGGAAATAGAAAGCTTTCATGTATGATGAATCATAAAATGTACTAAGGAAGAGAGGAAATTCAACTTAAGGTTTCAAGAGGATGTTAATGTCTCCTAGAGAAGGGACTGCCAATCTTATATTTCCATTGGGCCACATTGGTTATTTGAAAGGGCTCAGGGGATGCAGAAAACGTGTTTTATTTGTACCTATTCAAATTTCACAACAAACTGTTGATGATTTATCAGTAATTTTACATCAATATTCTGTATTAGTTGTACTCTTATGCTTGATTTAATAAAAGTGCTCTTTGTCTGCCTATCAGTAATAAACTGCAATTGGAGAAATTGTTTTAAAAGCTAAGGAAAGTTTTCATTCCTGAGAGGCTAGAGCCATACATGGAATGGTTACATGCAGTTTGCAGCCCAGAGGTTTGGGACCCCTGTTCTAGAGGATAAACCCAAAATAAAATTTTTCAAATGTCTTCATTGGATTTTTTTCTGAGACTTCAACAAGGATGAAAACATAAAAATAAAGGATAATATAGTAAATTAAAGTAATACCTAAAGAGACTGAGGAGGACAGCAAAATGGAAACATGATAAGGCAAATATTAAAATGAAAGCTCACCATCACAAATTGAGATTTAAGTTTGTGACTATAAGGATGATAAAGATAAAAGAAAAATGTATCAACAGACAATAAAAAGGTTAGGTATTGCTAGAATAATACACAGAAGAACTATATGAGGAGAGGAAATTTAAGAAAGGAAATATTTTGATGACATGAGGATGGGGTGACAATGGTCAACACTGTAAAATTTGAAGATTCACTCAAAAACCTGGCTGGTCAAAAGGCAACAGGTGTAGATGACAAATCAGCAGATCTGCTAAAAATGCAAAGGAGAGAGGTGAAAAATCTACTCTTCAAAATAATAGATAGCCAAGTAGGATTCAAGGAATTAAAATGAAAGAAGACACACAAATGTAAACAGCATGCAAACACTCATTCGCTCTCATTATATCGTATGTGGAATGACTCTTTACGAACAAGACTCTCTGTATCACTGTTATAATGGTACTTCATTTACACATAGTGTCTTCCTAGCTTGCTATCTGGCAACCTTGTCTCAAACCCTCTACAATAGCAGAATCTTAATCTGCTACTACAATAGCAGTTATGAATGTGGGGAAATTGGAATTGGAATGGTGATGAATTGGAAGTCCTTTGCCTTATGTAGGATTCAGATGTTTGTTATGATGGAATAATTAGTTAAAACTTCTACAGAAATCACAATACAAGAATAAATGTCAATGGAGATGAAATAGAAGCTCGATCTCAAGAGGAAGAGTTGAAAGGTTATTCCACTTATTAAGTACATCAAAGAAGATACTGGAATGGCAAAAGAAATCACAAAAGGAAAAAAAGATGTTGGGTAACAGTATACTCTGTGTTTAATATGGAGATGATATTTTGGTATTTGCAGATTTCTTATAAATAAATCAACAAAGTGCTAAGGATGATGAAGAAAATATCCTGAAGAGGAAATAAGAATTTGATTAAATTGGATATAACTTATTAACTCTAAGATACAGTCATGAAAGTACCTATTTTAAGATTGAAATAAACAATAAAAAAAATCTGCGCTAAGAAGATGGCAGGTTTTTTTGTGAAGTGCAGAAAAACAAACGTAGATCAATTACAGGAAGTAAAATGAAAAAAAGAAGTTAGAATAGAGAGAAGGACAATTTAATGTATGAGATACTTCAAGTATTCATGAAATAGTTTTCTTGCATTTTGCAAATGTAATATCCTGGGTCTATAGCTTCATATCAGCAACAATATCTTGTTTTCAATCAAGAGAAGTAAATACCATGTTTATTGACATACATGCTTATTTAATTCATACATGATGCACCAGCATGTAACAAGCTCCATATTTTAAAGAAGAAAATGTTGGCAAAATTGATTAAATTTAACAGAAAAGGATTGGAAATCTGAACATAATTAAATAACTTGATTCACAAATTTATTAAACTCTTAGCATTTATGCAGCTTAAAAAAAATAGATTTAGTTTNTCACAAAGAAATCAAAGACATGCTATGACTAACCAGTATATATATCACAGAAATTTAAGGAAAGTATCTTTTGAATCTATATTTGTAAAATTTTTTCACTTAACATATAGGTATAATTTTAAAACTATATTTTAGAGATAAAAGTGCATGTTAATAATAATATTTCAAACTAAACAAAATAACCCTTATTTTCTAACTAAAATGTAAGGGAAACAAGACTGATTCACTAGTAAAGTCAGCTTCACATACTGACTTTATCTCAATTAGAGGCACCCATACAATTGGAGTAATTTAGGTTAGTATCTCAACTCAAAAAGAATTTCCAGTACACATCTAAGCAAGAAACTAAGAAGATCTACAATTTCTGGTGAAAAAAAGTTTTTTTCTGATAATTCTCCAATTAAAGTTTGTTAAATAAATTCCTGAACCTCCAGCATACAATTTTGGTTGCACATTATTGAGGAAGCTATAAACTAAGAATATGATGTGACTTTTCAATAAAGAGAGAAATATAATATAAAAATGAGATAAAATTTCCAATTAGCTCTGTAGTATTTATGGCTTTGAATATCTATTTTCATTTCATACATTTATGAATATGAAAACATGATTCTTAAATAATCATTTTTTGCTTGATATTTATACCATTCATTTTGAAAATTAATACTACAATGTGAAGCTTAAAAACTGATCTAGGAACTCTGGCTAGTTTATGTCTCAGTGAAGAGAAGAGTTGAGATTTTAATGTTAATACCTCTAGTAGAAAATTAACATTATTTCTAATGATTTTCAGGTAATTTAGTTAATAAGTTTGATCAATAGTAAATATATTTATAAATATAAAATAATGCTGCAATTTTTATTGAGATAAATTACAAAAATGTTATTGGAGTTTAACCCTTTTAGTGCGGCGGGCCGATATATCGGCTTTTGCCGCTCAGGTGAAAAGTGTGGTGGGCCGATATATCAGCTCTAGAAAAAAAATTTTGTTCAAATTTATGACATTTAAATAAAAACATTTGCATTTCAGTAAACGTTAAAAAATTTTTATTATTATTAACCAATTTAACCTCATCAATTTAAAAAAAACTGCATATAGATATGTAAACAAATAGCTTTATATTGTTTTTTTTCCTAGTTGCTACATTTTATTAAAATACCCTACGCATTTCTCGCCAGTACCCCAGGAAGAAGGATAGCACTAAGAGGGTTAATATCCCATTGTATATGTGTTTTTAGACATACAAAACTTATTTGAGATATATTTTATCAAAGAGACCAACATGCTTTAATAATGGAAGTACCAGGAAAATCAATTAAAGTAATGGTGGATGCATACTTTGAAAACCTGATCAATATAAAGGAAGTAATCTTGGGGGAAATTAAAATAAACAAGGAAACCTTTCAACCTAATGCTGTACAAAATAGATACATAAATAGAATTCATGAAGAGATATTGATTGGGTGTGCACAATATCAGTTGTTAGTAGGGTTGTTAGACAGCTTCGACATCTGAGGCCATTTTGCTCATAGACTCCCACTGGGAATTAAACCCAAGACAACTTTCACACAAGTGGAATGCATTGCCCACTTGGCTATCTGGGAGCCTATCTGTTGTTACTCTTCCTGCAAATACACAATTTTGATAGCAACTGATTAGGATGAAGGTTCAAACAGAAGAAAAAGATCTTACTCCATCAAAAATACATATTATACATACAATATTTTACAATACATACAATATTTTACATACATACAATATTTTAATATGCAACTTGGACATGATATAAAAGAAAAACAAAATAAATATAGTAGTTACAATTGACGTACAAAAAGTTATATAACAGTAGTGTCACAATAAGAAGTTAAACAGAAATGCATCTCACACAAAAACAGACAATATCACACTTCAATTATATCGATGTCATAAGTCATGCATATGATGCTGTATTAGCCACTAAAAATGGAAATCTTCCAAGGAGTTCTGTTTAAATTTAATAATACTTCAAATTTTAGCTTGAGATATCTACTGAGCAAAACAATATCCACTCATCCACTGAGGTTCAAATAAGTAGTAACAGATTAAATTATAGAACAAACAATGGAGTTAAATAACCTTGGCATAACAGCTGCTAGTTGCAGGTCCTTAACCCTTTAGCTATGGGACCCTCAAATTTTTCTACATCTGTGTGCGGGAGAAAAGTAACAGGAGTACTGGAGGCGCAGGCAAGTCCTAGCTGGTAGTTATCCCTTATAATCCGGGTCGACCTTTTCTTTAAGGGTGCGGTCAGTGGTTATTGTTTAGAAATTATGGTTGGTATCATATATAATATATTTAATAAGAAATTTGTTTTGCATAAGCAGTCCGAATTTACTTTTCTTGCACTTTGCTGATCATTTTGATACCAAACACTTCGCAGATATCTTGATTTTTATCAATTATAACTAATTTCATAAATCCGCTATTCAGAAATCGAAGATTTGGGTTTCCACCGAGGTGCGAAATCCCTTGGATTTTCCCAATCTAGAACAATACAGAAGAGTGAGCCTTTGGGTGTCTCATTGAGAGGCAGGGCCATAAAATTGTGAAAGGATAAGAACGGGTGTGAGAGAGCAGGTCAAACATAGAAATACGTTTTTCCCACAGTCCTCTTAGGAAAACGTAGAAGTACGTTTCCCGCAGCCAAAGGGTTAAACTGTGAAATAAAAGAAACAATTGATAATGTTAATTAGTTAAATTGATGCTTAACATTTAGCATACAGAATAATAAACCTAAACACCAGGACTTAAAACTAAGAATTTATGAATCATATAAATATATGAAAGCCACACTAAAGTTGGAAATTCTGCATTATGATTTGCAAAGAAACAGGCTGAGATCCTCTAGAGAAGACAGACAAAGAAATATAGCTCAATAAAGCAGTATTAACTCACAAATATATAGACAAATAGCGTGTTATCTGTAATGAAAAATTATATTTTCTGAAAACCAAATTTTACTAATATTAGAAAATTGAATATGATTAAATAGAAAGTTTGGTGATGATACAAACCTAAAATATGATACAGTAAAATTTTAAAAGCATCCATACCAATGCTACCATCTGAAGTATTTAATGCTTTTGCTCCTCCAAACAGTTTTACTTGCACTCTGCTTTTTAAATTCTTGAATATTTCCTTCAACTATAGTCTCATTTGGCAATGGTTTAATATGTCAAGATTTAGTTGACAAAAGTGACCCACAGGTACACTTTATTTTAAAGCAGTTAAGTCAGTTACTGCTAAATATGATATTTTAAATATAATTTTTTTTTAATATATCACAAAGAAATCAAAGACATGCTATGACTAACCAGTATATATATCACAGAAATTTAAGGAAAGTATCTTTTGAATCTATATTTGTAAAATTTTTTTACATCTAGAGTGTTGCTCTAATTTTAAAATACAAGTCTAACAAATCTGATGGTTGTGGGATTCTCTTCAAAGAGGCTCTGAGATCTGTAATTGATTAACTATTTCACAATATTGTACTGCTTCAATGTGATGAATTTTAATTGTTATGCAGTAAACGAAATATAATTATCAGAATCTAAAGAAAAGAAGCCTTGAGGATAAATAGAGTCTGCCATTATGGAAATGATAAACAAAGTAAGTAATTAACTTTAAGAAATGAAAAAAGCATGGATCACATGCTTGAATTTAGAAAAAAATTAAAGAGTCTACTATATCTGGATCTCTCCTTCTTTTTCTAGATTCAAGTATGTAAACCATTTTTCAAAGCTCATTTACTTTGCTTATTTATTTTGCTGTTTTGTCCTACTTGAATTCCACTCTGATGGTTAGGTGGTATCATTGATGTCCCTCATGTGTGCAAGAATGGTACCATCTTAGATGAATCCTCTGGACTACACTGTATCTCATCATAGTTTCAGAAATCAAAACAAGGATTGTTCGGTCGTAGTAGATCAAGATAGAGCAGCCATCCAGCAGGTGGTAGATCTGGGTTAAAGCCCCGACTACAGCAGGCTTTTTGCCCTTCATTTCTTTTCCTAAAACATATTAAGATTGAAAGAGTCATAAAACAAAAAACTCTGTCTTACAGGTTGTTTGCACATTGATAGATATACATGAAGTTGGTATATATTTCTCTCCATTAGTGTTTTATTGATACATGAAGTCTATAGTAAGTTACAGAGTCACTATGATAAGGTGGTGATACAGTTTTCTCTTTCAGTACAGGATCTTGCCAAGTGAAACATCAACACTTTTTGAATTATTACCTCATATCATAGTTATCCATTACTGTAATATCTAACACAACGAAAATATGATTATCTCCCATAAGGTATTACGTTTCCACCAAAGTAAATGTCTTAACAAAATGGTTTACATTAATCTTTTTTATCTATCAATTAGATTGATATTGAATATTGAAAACTCAAAATTATTTTATGTATATGAAAATGTTGTTTCCCTGTATTTACATGGAAAAGCAATTATATGAAATTGCAGTTTGTCCTTTGGAGAATATGATCACCAGATCCTGTCCCAACAAACAATTAAATAGCTGCACATAAATTTCTAACATTCTTTATCTGATACTGTTTCTAATGAACTACCACAATTCTTAAATTTTGCAGGTATCGAAAACATAAATTTAGTGATAGTAAAATTTTTGGCAAGTTGGGAAGGAAGTTTGGAGATGGCATGAGAAACTGACAAATTTATGTTGAGTGCAACAAAAATTTAGCATACAAGCACTCTGTGCACTTGAAAATCATCAGGAATTGTTGGTATATTGGAACTCTGGAACTTACTGGGTTGATAGAATTGAATTTTGCACCAAATTAAAGAAGATCAAGGTCCATCATTTCAATATCATGGATTATTTCATTAGATAGGATTTAGACTCCGAAAAAATCAAACACTAAAGTATGAAAGGGAAGTTATACATTAGATTGGAAACATTAAACTGGACACTTTCTGCTAACCACTTTTCTAATAGTATGCACATTTCCTTCTATCATATAATGAAAGATGGAATATTCCATTTATTCTACCAATCTCAGAAAACTCTCAACCCAAGAATTAAGAATTGTCCATCATTTGCAAATCATAAAAAAATTTGAATGTGCATCTTGAGCAAGGTATCCTTCAAGTGTTCTTCCATTATAGCTCAATATATCAATAAATTGATGGTAAGTATTGATTGATAAGTACTGTTAAAAGTCCTTTGACAGCTGAGGTCTTTTGCTCACATGGACAAATCAAACCAAGAGGGGCTCCCAGTTAGCCAAGTGGGCAACGCATTCGACTCCAGTGAAAGCGGTCCCGGGTTCGATTCCTGGTGGGGGCCTACGTGCAAAATGACCTGAGCTGTCGAAGCACTTTTAACAATACTACTACTACTACTGAAACCAACCAAACCAAACCTGGGACCACATTCACCAAAGGCAAATGTACTGCCCATTTGATTACCTGATAGCCATTTAAAATAATAATTATAATTTACAAATAATATAGAAAAACACAGAAAGTGGTAATTATCACCAAACAAGTGCACTTTAAGCTACAGTTGGTAAGACCATGTTTTAAAAGGGATTAATGAAACTGGGTCAGTCTTTCATTGATGAACTGAATCAAGCTTTTTTCACCATTATTATTATTATATAGGGGAAAAAATTATGTATCTAAATGAAATCAATAACAGTTGATTCTCATTTAAAAACTAGCACTTAATCCTTTAATGTTGCAGGAGTTGATTTTATCACCAATTTATTTTGGTAGTTCTTTTTCATATACTACTATTTTGTTTAGAAACTTGCAGAGTTATTTGTTTAATTAAGATAAATAAGTTGATGGTCAGAAGAGGAATGCTATCTAGGATATGTTTTCAATGAGAGCTTTGGGAAATAGTTGAGATGAGAGTTTTGTGAAAATAGAAATAAAAAAGAAAACCCTTCCATGAGAGATAGTTACAGCAAGAAAATTCTTACCTAATTTAACATATAAAAAAATTTAAGATTGCATTTTTTGCTGAAATATTATCACATGCAAAAATATAAATTCTCCATGTATCATAGAATCAATTGATTCTATGATACATGGAGACTAAATGTTTATTTATACTGGTATTTAATCAGATATACTTATAATAGACAATTTCAGAGTGTAAAGCTTCAATGAAAATGTTTACCTTCAATCCTGACTAATTTAGACAAGTTTCTAAGGCAGAATCTCTAAATGAAAACAATATCAATTATTCCATGTTACCCCATGGTATTATCTCATTGGTTGACATTTTTTCCAGGATATCCTTATCAGTTAGTCTCTGAACTTATTTTTTAAAACCTTAATGAAAGAGAAGAATCCTCTGTAGAATAGGAAGTAACTATTAATGTCTATGCATTGCCAATAGGAAATATTTACCGAGATATTTTTATAGAACAGTGTGTGGCATACTGAAAAATCAAATACCTAATTGATGAGTTCAGTTTATATTTCTACGGTGACAAAATCATTCAGTGACACTGAAAATTGGAAAAAGACTATCTCCACCATAAATAATTATTTTCCTGCCTGAATTCTTTGATCATCATGGTTCTATTAAGACAAGAAACATGAACAACATCTCTATCATTACTCCCTTTTTCTAATCACCCTGATAAAATAGGATAAATAGGCTTTTTCAAAATGTGAGTTAAGTGACAATGCCGCCAATTCCGCCATAAAAGTTCGAAATGCTACTATAGGGAGCGGTGGAGAGCGGTAGCACGCGACTCAAGCGCTACGAAGCGCTAACTACTTCAATTTCAAACCTTTTAAGATTCACGTGGAGTAAGGAATCTAAGGAATCATGTGTGAAATAAATCGAATTTGACAGATTCAGCTTTCAATTTTTGTGTAAATATCAAAATATGTCCTCTGTCAACAATGGGATTCTACAAGAGTACGAAGTTGTTCCCTGGCGATCACGGTAGGTGTAATTGTTTCGGTAAATATTTGATCAAAGATTTACCATTGTTTCAATAACACCTCCAGTTTTCTAAATAGTGTGAGAGATTAGTACAAATATCGCAATTACATCACGTAATTTGTAAAAATATTTGATTTTAAGTTGAACATTTTTCAGATTTTTGTTATCTGTGAATAATATCCTCATCACAATGTCACTAGTTTTATACTACATTTGTTAGTGAAAATTTTCGATGGTGCACGTTTCTTATTACCCTGATGTGATTGTTTCCTGTATATTTGTTTTTAATTATTTATGTTCTCTGAGTTGTAACTCAATCAAGGTATTATCAGTAAGGCATTTTCGTTATTTTTAGAGTACATAAAAGTTTATAATAAAGAAAGTCAAGTAATAGCCATTGATCTCTCTCATTGTTTAGACGATTGATGTGGATGTTTCCCGAATGATTCTCTGTAAATTTTGATTTTTGCAATTGCTAACGATCATAGCCCTTAACGCGATTTTTCACTGTATTCGTCATTCGATTTCGTCCGCTCGTGTGTCTTGTATTATTGTTTTTATGATTGCCATCCTCCTTTTTAATATACTTACCATCTATTTAATCTCTGTAATGTTAAAGAAAATATTTTATTTTAGGGAAGAGTGGTACGAGGTTTGTGACTTAATATTTTCGGACGATCTTCCTAAACTGCAAGAAGCCTACGAGAAACTAAGATGTTGGAAAGCCAGGTAATAATTTTTAAACCGAGAAAAAGCAAATCTGGGTCTTGGGTTTTCAATCATTTCCCTTTACGTTAGGTGCCATCGCTTAGCAGCTGGAATAGAATGCACGTTGACGATACTGGAGCCTATGGTTATGCATCAAAAACTTAAGGAACCAAGTAATGAGTTGGTAATAAAATCTGTATATGCCCTTGCTATCACAAGGTCAGTTTCTATTTGTAGTTTATTAAATAATAAAACTAATTCCTGCAATCAAATCGTATTCACTAATTTTGCTTTATTTGCCAGATTTTTGAATACTGCTACTAGCTTTGGGAAAGATAGGGTACCTAAAACCCTTTATAAAATTGCAGAGAGTTTAAATATTCCAGAATGGATTGTGAATATCCGACACGAAGCAGCTCATAGCCCAGATCTTCCTTCTTTAGATGTTCTTCAGGCTGGAGTTCAGTTTTCTTTGCAGTGGTTAAGAGTGAGTTAGTCAAAATATCTCTGCTAGATTCATAATTTAAAAAAATATTTTAGCTGGTTACCATTTTATGTAGCGGTAATCAAGAAGATACTTTTCGTTCCCTTCACGTTGATATGATTCCCCTTATAAGTGGAAAATTTTTGTTTATTCAATGTATTTTGAGCAACCCAAAGAGGTATATTTTTCTTTGTTTAGTGTAAAGTATTAAATCTTGACTTTTCATACCTTCCTTTGGGAATTCATATTTATTTTGTGAGTGCAGTGCTACCTTATCTGGCTAGTATAATTTGTTCCAGATTTGCCTATATTAGACCAAATACAGTTGCCTTTTCTTTTCTAATTTTCTCTGCCAGATATGTTTGATTTGATCTCTTTCATTTGATTTTTGTATGTAAATAGGTATTACAAAATAACTTATCGATACTTGGTCATTATTAAAATTATGCACTGAATTATTCTGATTACAACCATAATTGCCATTTTTTCTTTTAGTCAATCTATTGGGGGAAAGGTTTAGAAGATGACCAACCTGAGAAAAACAAAGTTTATAACTACAACCTTCGAGGCAAATTGCAGAAATGGTGTGAAATCTATCAAGAAGTGTACTTGCAAAAACTCAACGACATTCTTTTGGTTAAGGACGTAAGAGATCCTAAGTTGATGAAGAAAGTTAAGGAATACATGTGGGGTGATGGAGAATCTATTTCATCTGATGAGGAAGATTTGGAAACTTCTGAAGCCATACCATCTACCATCAATGCCTTGCTGGATAAGTTAGTTATGAGGCTAAATTCAATTTATCATATGGCAGTGAAAAATAAATGTGAGGTTCAAAAGGTATTGAAATGTTTCTTGGAAGTGTCAGAGTTTCTTCCTTGCAAGAGAACATTGCAGAAATATACTTCTGAAGGAGGTAAGTTCTCACTTTTCACTCACTCTCAAGAGTTAACAGCCTTGAAATGCTTAAATGTGAAATTATTGGATTTCTACACCCAAAAAGGTTACAGCTTAGGATTCCTTCAGAAAATGCTAGCAGTACCAGTTGATAGAAGTGGATGTTACCTTTATTCTGAATTTAGATACTGGGTATATTTGTATACTATTTAATTTTACATTCCCAAAACATACTAATGCTTTATTAAAACATTCTTTTTGTTTGTTGAGGAAAATTTAAACAATAGGATGTGAGATTTTCATGTATGTTATCTTGCTACAATTGCTGCACTATTACTGCTGCTTTATTTACTGTAGCATTTACTTGGTGATGATAATTTGTTTGTTCACTTTGCCTTCTGAAAATTTATTCTTGAAATATTTTTTTATATTGGAGGATTCAATCATCAAGGCTCTCCTTAACTTATTCATTTCAGACTTAATTTACTTCTTATCTTAATTTGAAGTTGACTGGTTATATTTCAGAGCTCCCATAAGAGAAATAAAATTGCCTTATCCATTAATATATCTGAGATAGAGTAGACGTAATAGTCATATTATAAAGGATTTATTGTGTTATTTACAACTTTTTTCGATTGTAGCATTCTCTTTTACAATGATAATGAAAGGTTATTGTTATGTCATGTGAATTAATAAAGAATACATTGTTTCTTTATGTATAGTTTTAAGAATTCCCTATTGACTAAGCTTTGCTTGTAAAATTGAACAAATTTTTTTCGTAGATGAGGTTAGCCAAGGTACCACTTGGCACATGAGAAAGATGTGGATAAAGGTCATCAAGGATTTTATTCAAAACAATAGCATATTACTACAATTTATTAATGAACTGGTCAATTATAATAGTGGAGATATGGTCAAGGATTTGATAGCATCGTGCTGGGTGAGAGACATAGCAAGGGGAATTGTATTAGCTCAAGTTGCATTACAAATGGAAAAATCTGAGGGTGGCACCTTCAGGCGGATTAAATACTACAACGGTGAACAAGAAACTGAAATATACAAGAAGGCCAAAGGGCTATACCGGAGCTCTGTTTGGGGAAATGCTATGAAATTGTCATTAAATAACATTCCAACGACAGATGACCTAGTAAAAGATATTCTTCTGTTCCCAAGGAGGCACACTACGATATACATTGCTGAGTAAGTACTATGATGATTTTACTGGCCGCGGTGGCGGAGTGGTTAGCGAACTAGCACGCTAGCACTCCAAACCCCAAGGTCCCAGGTTCGAATCCTGGCTAGTCGGATTTTTCCGGTTAGGGAATGGTCGTGTGTGTTTCGTCTATTGTTAATGTTGAAGCCCACCACTGTAATTGTCCAATAATGGATGTTTGTGGGGGTATTGAGAAATAAATAAATAAAATAAAAGCACTCCATACAATTCCTTAAATCTTAGATTTCTCTAAAGTTTTTCTTCTTTTGTTGAACTTGAATATTTCTTTTGGTCTTTAATAATATAAACATTTCAGGCATGGAAATGTTTGGATTCTGAGAAGTAGATTAACTCTGTAATTCCAATGATTTTTAAATTCAAGGTGACTTCTCTCTGTTGTCACCATTTTTCAAGAAAATTTTATGAAAATGGAGCACATTTGCTATGTTTTTTGCACTGATACTTATTAAATTACCATGATTTATTTAGTTTGTTGTGCTATTGATTGTACTTAAAAGGTTCTATGTTTGTGATTTTTTTTTATTTTTAGTCTTATCAAGTCAACAAAGCGTAAATTGTCTGAAAATAAAAAAAGGAAGATAATGAAATTTATAGATTTGATTTTGAATCAGACATGTTACATAGGGAACAGTTCAAGTTTGAATGAAAAAATATATGTTGTGGTAAGTTTTAATCATTCCTTTGAATCTTTTACTTTTTTAATTTTTGATGCTTTTGTTTATTCTTTTATTAATGATGAATTAAAAAGCCTTTCGCCATATTTTGATTTTAGCCGAAATCTTTCTCTAAAATTCTAAATTCTTTTCATTGCAAGTAATTGTCACCCTTGTATGATTTGGGTGTAACACAGGGTGATTGGTTCAAAAGTTATATTTACTGTCTTCTAAGTGCTAATTTTGTTATACACTTTAAATATCTGGAATGACATAGTATTGTGACTGCAAAGTTTTCAGGGCCTGACTTATTATATAAGCCAGGCCATGAAGTAATTCATATTGTTCATAATTAATTTAAAAAATGTTTGTCTTTTCTTAATTTGCTGGAACAATTCTTGCATGAATTTGCTTGTATGCACTTGCAATGCATTGCAAAACTGGCTCTTTTGAGCTCTCCATATGTCTTATTAATATAGCATTAATACTAGAGATATTACATTCATTTAAAACTGTAATGAGCTTACCTGATACTTTGTATGACTTTAAATTCTTGATTTACAAAATAAGGAAACAATACATAATTAACTCAAGTCAGTTTTCATCATTCTTCTTCAAATTTTCAATCTTTTATTTTTAGAAAAAAGCAGACAATGAGTGCAATGTGACTGAGGAACTGCTAGGAACAACAGATTCAGGCAAGTCAACTAGGAATAAACATTTCTTTAAAGATTGTGAAATTTTTTGTTTTGATGACTATTTTTCTCTTTGTAGACTCAACTCATGTTTGGAGACAGGTGCCCTTTGGTGTTTTACCATCCTGAGATGATTGATTGTAATGAAACATAGTGAATGGATATCAAATTTGTTAATTTAAGGTTTTTATTTTGGTGTATGAAACAAAAAAGTTAACTAAATTAAAAATATTTTGTTCTTGTTTGCGAACCTGTGTTTTTGTATTTTTCACAAACCAAGATATAACCCTTAATTCTTAGGATTTCTTATTAAATGACTATTTGAATGTAAGATCATCAATACATTTCTGTAGTATATATGAGACATCGAGTACAATGCATGCATTGATAAAGAACAAGTTACTGTAACATAAAATTTATATTGTTAAATTTTACTTCAGATGAAAAAAATAAGATATTTAATCTTTTGACTTTATTCATAATGTTTAACACTAAATAATCTGTACTTATGAATAACATTTCTGTAAACTCCAAATTTCTGAAAATGCCTCGAGTCCACGAGAAATTGTTTGAACGATACATCATCAAGTTCACTACTAAGGTTGGTCGCTTCAAATGTTTTTGTGTTTTATGTAGAATCTTTTTGTGAATGTCACCATGATCTATGTTCTGCCTCTTTTTTTGAAGTGTTAGCTTAAATTATAATCACATCTGAAAGTACTAATTAGTTCACTACTAAGGTTGGTCGCTTCAAATGTTTTTGTGTTATTATTTAGAATCTTTTTGTGAATGTCACCATGATTTATGTTCTGCCTCTTTTTTGAAGTGTTAGCTTAAATTATAATCACATCTGAAAGTACTAATTAGTTAGACCCTATTTTCAGTACGTGTTATCTCAAGTTAATGCAACTGTGCATTTATGAATCAAGATATATTACAGCTATAAGTTTCAACATCAAATTATTAAGTGGTGCAAAGATGCTTTTTACCTGGGAAGCTCTTTGAAAAAAGAAAATTACAACTTGCTTCATAGATTTGAAGACAGTGTACTGCTTAAAGATAATTTTCATCCCTATATTAAATGTTGCCGGAAAACTCAGGGAAATAGACTATGATTAATTCCCACAAAAACTTATTTTGTATGAGTAATACATGGCTGTGCAGAATAGACAGAATGTCTATGTAGATGATAACTTTTTAGTAATGAGTTGATGCATTATGAAGTCTTAAGCAGATTTTGTTTCTCTTCTCTCTTACTTTGATATTTATTCTAGGTTTTTACTATTTCTCTAAATTAATAAAAAGGCCTAAAATAAGTATATTCTCAAATAATTTTTATTGATAATCCAATTTGTTCTCCTCCAGTTTTTGCACATTTATGCTTGGAATTTTTTACATCACCAAAGCATTGTTAGAGTATTCTCTGAAATATAATCTATTTCTTATAAAGCTAATCAGATATTGTATTTATTTTTCAAGTAATCAAATGTAATAGCATAAAGCAGACACCCAATATCTTAGATAGTTTGCATCAGTTTCTACCTTTAGTTTTACTTTTAGCTTCCTTTTGTAATTCTAATTTCTTCAAGAAGTTTCTCTTTTTCTTTCCTAAAGGACAGTTGGAGTACCATTTCAAAAACTTTGCTTCTTCTGTTTTGTAAATTGGTGTTTCTTCAATGAGGTAATCACAAAACTCCTTTATGTTTAGAGGCTTATATTTCATCATTAGAATTCGTTCTCTTGTTAATACTTTCTCCATCACAGTGATTACATCTGCCAAAGAGAAACCATCACAAAGTTTTGCCATGGTGTGACTGTCAAATTTACTAGCTACATTTTTGTAACACGACAAGGAATCATTCCAAAATTTGTATAAGGTTGCATAGTCAGGTCTTGGTATGTAAATAAATTTTTTGTAAACTTTGTTCAAACCGGCTTGCTTGGCATCAAATGGACTACTGGATATTCCAATAAGCATGATGCAGTCTTTGCGCCCTATACCCTTCACTAATTTTGGAAGTACCTTGCTAAGCCTTCGAGGTTGTGATGTATCATTTTTGGATATCTTTTTCGCATAAGTTTTTTCTGCATTATCAACAAGAATTACTGCTGGCTGTAATAGCCTGGATACTTTGTTCACCATATGCATCAGCATTGCCAGGGATGACTTATCCGAGTAATTTGAGTTTATGTTGTCAGTCGTTATGTCAAAGAGAACTGCACCTATTTCCGTGCATATTGCATTCACCAATGTGTGTTTTCCGGATCCACGAGGTCCAGCTATCATCACAGACTTCACTTCAGGGGAATTTTCATGAATAAAAGTTGAACCTAGGGGGATTATACAGTATTCTTTAATCAGTCTTCTGACATCTCCTAGACAGTGTGATTGTTTTTTCCCCAGCATTTCCATGCTTTGTCCCACTAAGGAAGTTTCCCCTATAAATGATGAAAGAAAAATTTTTGGATACATCTTAATTATTCCGTTTTTTATCAATTCTTCAACTAATGAATCTTGACTCCTGTCAGCAGTGAGATCTTTCTCCTGTTTCTTCTTCTTTTTCTTTCCACCTTTTTTCCCTTTACTTTTCTTCTTGCCTTTCTTTTTTTTCCCTTTCCTCTTACCTTTACGATAATTCAAGACTGCGTCCTTTAACCTCTGAAGTTCTATGAACATTAAATCATCCATTGCCTTTCTTAACTCCTTCTTCATCCTACAATAATTACGTGCCCTGATTAGACCCAAATCATGTACTTGGAAGTAATTGTTAGATTCATCTTTATTCTGCCATAATTTCCTATACTCTTGAGTTTGCCATATCAATTGTCTATGTAGCTTGGGTCGCTCAATTATTTCAGGGATTATTTTCTTTGATTTCAACTCTTTCTTGGTTGGCTCAGATTTTTCTATCTTCTTTTTCTCTTGGACAACTTTCAAAGGCTTCGGCTTAAATTTTTCAGATTTTAATTCATTTTCAACTCTTGTAATTGCCGGTGGTTCCTCCGGAGTGAAGATAAACCCTTTTGGTTTACCTAATAATACATTTTCCCTATACCATCCTCTTGCTTCCTTCCTAAACTTAGACCTTATCTTTCTACCCTTCCTTAGCATTTGACAAACTTTGTCCCCTGGTATAGCCTGTATAAATCTTGCATGATGTTGCCTTTGGATTTGATGTCTAAGTATTGTAATTTCATTATGACTTTTCTGAGCATGAAATGCATTGTGCTCAACTGGAACCATGCCCATCATTTTCATCACTGAGATTTTTTTCTCTTCGTATGATTTTCTACATTTAAAACCCCTGTATCTGCTTTGTATTATAGTGGCAGACTTAGTTAACACATTTCCATCATCATGAAACACAGATGGAAATTTTCCTAGCTCTCTCAGTTTCATGGTTCTATGTAAATTGTCATATCTTCCTAAAGCCTGCCTTGTTCTTTCATGTACTTGGATAATTAAAATGGCTCTTTTGACAGACATGAGGTCATTATTTCTCATGGGCACGTGGTTAATTAATGATCGAAATTTGTGTTCTCTTTCTTTACGAACAAATTTGTTTTCCCTTAGAAAATATTTAGGTACATTAATTTCTGCATACTGGGGTAGTATTTTTTCATTCAGACATATTTCATCTATAAAATTATTGTCTTCCATACTGAGGGACACCATACGATGCTTTACTTCCAGAAACCGACATAAACAAGCATCCAGTAATTTTCTAATAAAAATTCTTTTCTGTGGATGTATCATTTGATCATAGCACTCATCAACTTTATTAATTATGTTGATATACTGAACATACAGCTTTCCTAATATCTTGAACTCCTTTTCCCATTGATCAATGACCCCTTCTTTTAAAAGGTCATCTTCGACAAATACAAGACGTTTTACATCTAGCTGAGTCTGATGCCACAATCTCTGATATTCCTTGGCTCTAACGAAAAAATCATTGAATGGCATTTCGTTCCAGCAATAGTATGGATGTAGGTGATAAACTTAAGACAAGGATTGTTAGCTTCACCAGCTGATGAAAAGGGTAGGAATCGCTATTTATCATTTTCAGTTTGAATCCATGACAACTGTAAATATGCTTAGGCTGTCATTTAATATCGACCAAATGTATTCATAGCATATCTTGGTGCAATTATTATCACTGTAATCCGGTAAATATTTGTTTGCTCTAAGAACGGTGTATGAATTAGAAACGTACTATCAAATATTTACCAAACGGTAAATATTTGATAGTGGTTCTAAAAGTAGGATTTCCCTATCTATCCACGATAAACACATCGACAACGTCATCCAATGCTTCATGCAAGACTCCATACAGCCTAATAATAAGGCGAATTTCCATCAATTCGCATCGACCCTTTCCTGTTAATAATTTCTTTTGTAGCATAAACTTTTTTGATTTTTACGTAACGACTTATGTATCGCCATGAAGCCCGCAGCTATGCAAAATAGCCACCATAGCAAATCATACCATACCTACTTCGCTTATTAACATTGATTCTTGCCTGGTATTCTCATACCTCTCCTTGTAACTTAGATGCGCTTGTCAGCCGACTGCCGGTTGGCTGCCGACGCTGCCGACAATTGCATTTATATTCCATCATGGCTGACCTAAGTTAGTTACTTATGTGTTGACGCTTATCCGATTATTTTAGGTCAAGATGCTGGAAGATTTGCGCACGAAAAATTGTTCCAAGTTTCTAGTTATATTTGTATGAATCATAGTTCTTTTTATTCAGCAGGTTTTCCGTTTTAAATTCCCCTTAGAGACATCAGTCTGTCATGTATTGGTTTCATGATAGTTTTCGGTGGTTGACTCATGGATTAAGGAATTTAGGTTCCTTCCTACTTCCTTCGTACTAAGTACGGTTCTGTTTACAAAGTGTATATACAAGAGAATTAGCCATGTCTAAACAAACTAAGAGAAAGATAACTGTGGAGCCATCTCCTCCTACATCATCGAAAACAAGCAGCTCGAACAAAGACTCTCAGAGAAGACCAAGTGTTTTCGAACGATTAGGAACTAAAACTACGGCCTCGAGTTCTTCTAACCAGCAAGGAAGTGTATCGAACAATGCCGACAACTTTTGTAGACAATGGGCCCAAAATGGAAGTTGTTCGTTTGGGAAAAATTGCAAGTGAGTTCCCGTACAATATAGAAAGGGTTTATTGATCGATATAAAGTTACATTGAGGTTAGAGGTATTTTCTACATCTGAAACTTTTCTTTTTTAGGAAGTGTTTTAAAACGAAACTTATATTGCAATTCTACATTATATTTTAAAACTCATATTTATTCATTATGTTCTTTAAATTTTCTCCTTAAAAATTTATTTTCTCTTATTTATTCGTATTTGAAAGTTCATTTTCTTTTATTTTTATAATTTACCATCCGTCTATTAAAAAATTTTGTTTCTTCTCACTATTTATTTTGATGTAAATTGGCATTGCTTTTTCTCTAGATATTCCAGCACTCATACTCTAACCAGTCCCTCTAAGCAGCGAGCCGCCAAAAAAGAGGCAAACGACTCAAAGCAGGTCAAGGTAAGGTCAAATTGTAATTAATTGCAAACTTAAGAATTCCAAAGAGATTAATATTTTCACAAGCGCATTGGTACTAACCCTCCAATCTTTCAGTAACATAAGCAAATAAAATTTCACTTATAAAATAATAAATTTTCTGGCGATTCTTTGTATGGGAAACCTCTAACTTAAGTATTGATAATTCATAGTCATTGTAATTAGTTGTGCATAATGATTAAGAGAATCTTGCACATACTACAACTTATATGTGATGATAGTAGTAATTCATTGAGTCCAATTTCAGAGTTTGTCTCTCAACTGTCATACAAGTATAAGAATTTTGGATAAATATCTCCTTGAATTCATTTATGAATATCATTCAGATAATATTTTGAAGAATTTATTTACAGACTTCAAATCATCATGGTGATGTGATTGTAAATGCCAACTACTACTGTTAATCTATAAGGGACTTTTACCTGTGGTGGCTTGTATATTTCCTGTAAATACAAACAGAAGAAACCAGAATTACTCTGTTATCTTTCACTCTAAATGCACCTAAGAGATTTTATCCTCTGACAAACTTGCAGATTTTTTGAAAAATCTGAAAAAAAAAACTTGCTATGACTTTCAGGAAATGCACATTTTGGGTGGTGAAATACCGTTCCTATAACTGAAATTGGTTTACGCGAAGATAGATCCAATGAAAACATACTTGTAGAAAAAGAAATGCATCATCTTTCATTCAGAGACATGGTAGGGTACTGGCAGAATGAGACTATTTGGGAAAGCTTTGAGGAGGACAATGATTTTACTTTTAGAAAATTTCAATGCTCTGACTCAAAACAGTAAACAAAGAGTGTTTCTCCCTCTCGTAAAGAAATCGAGAAGGGTTGCCAATGGAATGGAGTGGAGAAAGATATTTTGACCCTCAAAGATTCAGTCATATATACTGACAATCTCCTGTACCCCCCACCTGTTTTCAGAACAGAGGAAGTGGATCAAAATCTAGTCGAGAGGAAGGTGCAGGCGGTGGGGGTGGTGACCGCAATAGCAGCGTCAACAAAAGACTTCACTCCACGGTAGTGGTGAAAAAGAAGCAGCAGTCGTCACAGTCGAGGAGGGGCACTTCGACTGGGCACAACACTTCCTCAACGCAAGAGACGACTCAGGGAGGAGCTAAAGGGGACAGTGGCTCTGTGGTGAAAAGAAGTAGCCCCTCACGGCACCAGGGAGGTGGACCTGGTGCTCCAGCATCAGGAAACGGTGTCCCTGGTGAAGATGTGGACTGGGAAGAGTGGGATCAGAGAGAACTTGAGTATGAGGATGAGAAATCTTTGGAGAGGAGGAGGAGGTTGCTACAGAGGGAATTGGAGTTGCAGATGAAAAGGGAGAAAGAGCAGGAGCAGGGGGGAGTTAAGAAAGGCAAAAGGGTATCCTCAGGTTCTGGTGGAGGGAGTGCCTCCAAAGACTTAAAGAAAGGCAAAAGAAAGGTATGAACTTAGGTTGGAAATTCCCAATTACATGTTTTTGCATTAGAAACTAATAAAGGCACTGGTTACTTTTATTGCTCGAATTAAACCACCACACTGCATGTGACCACCGCTTGAGTCAAGCTGCAAACAGTTTTTTATACTAACGGGATGATCCCAACAGCAAAGAACTTAGCAAACTGGTTCTCAGCAGCATAGATACTGAAGGGAGAAAGCAAGAAACAAGAAAAACTGAAGATTATGCCAGCATGATTAATTGATTGATTGTATCATTTTGAAGTAAAATGCAAGCCAGTTAAACTATAGCTATGAGCTATGCATCAAGAAGAACAGGAATGTAGTAGATGCAAATATTTTGATTAAAAGAAAATTTTAGAATTAATTTCAGAGGGCATTAAGAAAATGGCCACTTTAAATTCCAGTTATCTAATTCAAAGATTTTCTGTGCAGTGATTTGTACAGAATGAAGATTGTTATAGAATTTAGTATGGAATAATCCTAAATGGCGGAGGAAAAATTTTATTGTATGATAATATGAGAAGAATGTAAAGAAAGTGAGAGTTTTAATTCAATCTATGTAGAAGTGCAGGAGAGAGACTTAAGAGATTTGAACAAAGGAGTAATGTAAAAAGTCACAGTTTCAGTCTTCCATGTGTAATTGAGGTAGATTTAAATACTCTGCTATGGCATTTTCATATATTAGGAAAAATCCAAAATTTGTGCACCAGAAGCTCAACATATCTGGATATTCTGTGTTTGATGATAGTTTTATATTTTGGTCCTGACTGGCAACCCAGTCAATGGAAAAGAAATTTCATAAAACTAGTAAATTGAGAATACTGTGGATACTCCTTGAACAACATTGCACATTTTCTTTGGGTTTTAATGGTTAACTGCCCATATATTTAGAGGAGAGTAACTTAAATCTTCTAGTAATGGAACCATGCTCTTATTTTGCATTATTTTAATTATTCTTATGTAATTATCTAATTTTAAACGTGAAATGTTGCATTTACTGAAATTTGGAGAATCCATAGTATTGTCATTGCCCTTAATATCTCTAACCTACATTCTTAAATATATTCTCTAACCAAGTCTATTAATTACTAATGTGGTCCATCTTTAAATTTCACGTGGTTAAGGTTGATGCTATGAACTCATGCAGGTTTTGGCGATCAGTTTTTCACTGGATTAAACCAGGACAACATCTTCATTTCATTACTGAAACAGACGGGTGGATCACTGTACTCAGATGCTACTATGGCAACCCCATCTTCATTTACTATACCAAAACTGAAAGAAAATATACTTAGGGCTGGAATGAAATTTCATCCATTCTTAGGTATTATGTTCATGCCTTCTTCCAGATACCAAGAAATACATTAGCCATGAGTTGCTCTTAATCGAGGAATATCTTCACCTGGAGTAGATTTAGAATTAGGAGTGTTAGGTATTAGTTAAGAGCCTTGTCCTAAGGAGGACTTCAATAGAAATTGTAGTGAGGAATTTAAAATAACACATCTTGCCTTTGATGTGGCTGATTTTCTATATACTTTAAGCAAGAACTTCATAAGCACAAAATCAATCAACTAAATATGTTCATATGGTGTAAAAAAATCATTGCCTAGGGACGTCACATGATTTCCCATCAGCACAGTTGACAGGAAACATTTTTGGGTAGACAACTGGGTCTGTTCCAAGTTTTTAGATGATGTTTCAGTTGCTAATTCGGTAGCTATCTTCTTACTATGAGGATCTCTGAGTTAGTGACCAAAACATCAACAAGGAACTTAAAGATTGCCCTTTTCCTACTTTACAATATTTCTTGTCAACTGTCATTACATATAGATTATGCAAATGAATCAATTGCCTTTTGCAGTTGATACAATGATCAGTCTATTCAACATTTTTTATCATAACTTGTTTTTCTTCATGTTTTACTTCAATAATATCAAATTGGGGCCTCTGTCTGATCATGCTATTTTTGGCTTTTGATGGTCCAAATCTGTCTCCTTCCCTCACAACAGGAAATGTATGTAAACTAGTGGAAATGTATCATGCAAAAGGATCTATCGACTCTATCTAAATTTGGTTGACATCATTGCTTGAAGGGTCATTCACTTTTCATCATATTCATTGTATATACTTTTATAGTAACTCGGATACAGTTGAACAATTGCAGAAATGATACAGCTCTTTTGTACTGATGTGAACTTTGTTAATGTCCTGAGCCTGAGATGCTCTCTATCATTGAATTCCAGTTAATTCTTTCAGAGTTTTCTGAGTACATTTTGTGTTAAACCTTTTAAGTAGCATGTGAAGCAATGTGCCCTGGACTTGTATTCTGGTTATCCTCACATCGGCTTTGATCTGAATACACTATTATTATAATTGTCTTTTTAATATATGACTCAAGGAAATTATATATAAAAGATGATTTTGTGAATTATGTGGAATCTCAGTTTCCCATCTTGATTCTCAAAAGTTTTGAAATAGAGGATTGAGGTATTAACTATGCCCCAATGATTTGCATAGAGCCAGTCTTTGTGATACATCAGAAATGAAGCTATATCATACAACTTCTTCCTACAAATTTAATTACTTTGTACAATTTTTAAGTTATAGGGTAAGGAGAATTTATTTGTCAATTACAGAATCTACTTTTGAGAATTTCCTTCTCATTTACATAATTTTGTAGCATCTCACAGACTGAGTTTCCACTATTTCGTTCATAAACTAATGCTTTTTAATCTGCCAGAACTATTCAGCATTAATTAGTTAATACATTATGTTCATTTCTGCAACCTAGCTAAGAGAAAGGGATAATTCTGGGCAAGGTTTCATTCATTTTCCCCATCAATTTGGCTTAGAAGGAACAGGAATAGGAAATTATAGGAAGTTAGGAATAATAGAAAAATTGTCTCCCCTGCAGTAGTTTACATAACAGGTTTAGGTGAAAATCTGTGCTGTTGGAAAAAGTCATTATTGTAGATGAAGCATCTCTCGATAGGTTGGGTATTCAGGTTAGATGATGCATTAAATGAATATTAGATGGAAATAGAAAAACATGTGATGTATTTTTTTTGAGCATATCTAATATGGTAAGCTACAATCGCTCAAGTGGTGTTCTTTTATTGTATAATGATACCTGTAGAACGCTTTTCTGTTATTACTGTTATTTTTTAGAGAATTTCCAGATTCTTATTCAATATCTTTGAATATTGAAACATTATTTTAGGTATTATAGGAAGGATAATATGATCCTTACAGTGAATTTCTGCTATGTAAATTATCTTTGAAATCTATAATAGTATTTCAGTAATTTACCTATACTTTATGTCCTCAGTCTCTTCCAATTTGAATTGTCATCATTGAGATAGTAAGCTTTCATGGCATATAATTTTTCTTTGTAACATTTACTTTTGCTTGATCAATCTTTGCTCTTACAATTAGAGGCCATGAGAGTTTCTCTGCCGATTGGAACAAAATATAATTTTCATAGTTGAGTAGAAGAAATTCAACAAAAGTGAATTGGGGTTCATCTAAATTGGCCTTCTTTTTTAAAAAAATTAATTTTCTTTTGTTTAATTTCATCTCCTCTACCATGAAGAAAATATTTTGTTCAAGTCAGCAGAGCAAATCTCATGGTCACTCCTTGTTAGTAATTACATCATAAAGGTTATGCCTAATTTTGTATGAAGATGCATGCAAGCTCAGTCATGAGAAACAACTTTATCTACTTTAATGCATCAGCATTACACTTAATTAATGACAACCCTGCCTTATATCCTAATATATTCCATGCTAATCATACTCATTGTATCGATATCATTCTCACACACATCGCTATTCTCATCTTTCATATAGAAAGTAAGAAATAACAGTGATAGGTACGTGCATGTTGTCTTGATTGGCTGACCTCTTCGCTCTGGTTATAAGTTAGAGGGTGAAGAAGCTTCTTGAAATGTCTATCAGTATTCATCAGAAGTAGCAAGAATTTTTTACTTTCATATCTTAATGTTTTAATCATTGTTCCATGTTAAATTATTGGAAAGCATCCTTATATGTCTATTTGTACACTATTACTACTGTGCTACACTATTGTACTATGTTGTCCAGAATAGGTTTTGAGCTTGCTTAAGGGATAAAAGTGCAAAATATTCTAATGTGGAATTGAAAATCATTAGATCCTGCATGTATAAAATATCAACAGATGGAGGGGAAATGTCCTAATGTGGCTGAAAATAATGGGAGAAGTTATATGCTTTGAATACCTGGCGTATTCACCTTCTCAGTTGTTGCAACCATTCTGCAGATACACCCACCCAAACTCCTTTCTGCTCACAATCCTTGAAATCAGACTTGCCTAGACCAAAAGATACCCTCTTTGCAGGAGCCATAATATTCCAAATCCACCGCATCATTTGGATGAGCAGTGATGTGTCTTGTGCTTAGGTTCTTAATTAAGAGAAATTCAGTCTTTCGTGCCATAACTTTTCCTCAGCCCTTAGTCAGTAAAGTTAACTCCTTTTTTTTTTAACTTTCATTTCTCATGGCAATGCTATCCAGCAAGGTTCTACATTATTTTGGCACCTAATACTGTATGAATGGAGCATGCACTAACTTTTTGCAATGATGATTATGCTTTTAAAAGATTGCATGTTTATAAATTACTAGGACAAATGTTTTATTTATAATTTTACATTTTTGTATTGCTTGACATGCGCTTCTTCTCTTGGATTGTAGGGTTCCAGGTCATCATCCTCCAGTTCTGTAAGCTCAAATTCTTCATCCTCTGATTCCACTAGCAGTAGTGAGGAGGAGGAGGAAGACGAAGAAGATGATGATGATGATTCATCCAGCAGTTCCTCTACTTCTGCTTCCAGTCGAGGTGCTCAAAAGAGTAAAAAAGGCAAAGTAGTGAGTAGCCGTCATGCTGGCGGAAGTGGAGGTAGAAGCTCGGCAACATCCGGAAAGTCAAAGGTACCATCTGGTGGAAATGTAAAGAAAACAAAGCCCAGCAGTCCATTACAGCCACCAAGCAGAAGTAAAAGTGGTGGTGGGAAGAAGAGTGGTGTGAGTGATGGACGTAGGAGTCATTCAAGGAGTAGATCAAGAAGTTCCTCAAGCTCTGGAGGGGAGAGAGGCAGGGGAAGAAATATTGGAAGCAAAGGAAAAGGATCAAGTTCTGCTCAAGGAGTCAGTGGATCAAGGTAATTTTTTACAAGCAGTATAGGAGTGTAGATAGTTTGAATGAAAATTTGAAAGCTCTTGAAAAAGTAGCATGTTGACAATTAAATAGCTATGCAAGGAAAGGGGTAGAGGTAACTTTGTATGTTAAGGCGTGCACCTCGGAAAAAGCCAAAGGAAAAATGAACATGAAAATAGTCTGAAAGGACCAGGACTCAAACCTGGAATCTTCTGCTTTCAAGGCAGATGCTTCATCCAATGGAGCCAGAACATTTTCTCAAGCTGTTTTGGGAGATGCCTACAAAGTCTCCCAAAACTGCTTAAGAATATGTTCTGGCTCGATAGTCTAATTGGATAAAGCATTTTTCCAGAAAGCAGAAGATTAGAGTCCTGGTACTCTCAGACTTTTTTCATGTCTGCTTTTCCTTGAGTAGCTACATATAATTAAATTTATAAACACATTAGTTGATACATTTTCAAGGTTAAGAACTATACTAATCTGTTAATTAGCAATATTGTGTAAACATTTGAGTAAAAATTTTTCATTTCAATACATACTATGGTATTTGCTTACATAGTCCTTTACAAGTGTTCTGAATCTCTCTCTATTGTTCATAGGTCAAACAAGAGTGGTGGTGGTTCAAGAGGAAGCAGGGGGTCTACACCCCCTCCATCTTCAGCCAACTCTAACAAGAAAGGTTCCTCTCATGGCAACTCATCATCTTCAGCACGCAGGAGAGAAAATTCTCAACCAAGGAAGAAATCCCCTGGTCCATCTTCCTCAAGGGGTTCTGGTCACCGTAGGAGGTCAGCCACACCTCCGTTGGCTCCACCCCCTCTTCCACCACCTCCTAGAGCTCCTCCTCCTCCTCCCCCTCCATCTTCTAACTCCAGAAGCAGAAGAAGTGGAAGCTCTGGAAGATCTGCTGTAGGAAGTAAAAGTGGTGAGAATTTTCCTGTTGCCTGAGCCATGAACCCTTAGTCTTTGAGAAATCTTAGACCACTTAAGTTCAATTTATCTGTCCTAAATTCATCTAAGATTGACTTCTGACATTAGATCATCCTCTTGCCTATCATATTTACCACACCATAACTTATTTGTCTTACAGTTCTTTATTTAAAAATAAATCTGTCCAAGAATTGATTGATCTCCACCTCTAGAATCCTTTAATGATATTTTTTGTATTCAACAAATTCTTTTGTGTTTCTAAAGTTGTGTGTAATTGAAAAGATTAAATAATTTAAAAAAATTCCATTGAAAAATATTTTAACGATATCTTTCAGCTGTCTTCCATGAATTTAGTTTTTTTTTCACAGAAGTTATAAATATTAAATATTTTTTTCAGTTAAACTGTAGGATTGAAACTTGTTTTCCTTTATTCTTGTAGTGCCACTGTGTTCTGTGAATTTCCTAACATAATTCTAATAATGAAATATAATGGGTAGATACATTATTTTACTGTTTCTACAACTCCATCTTTCCATTAACAGCTTAGGGAATCATCTTTCTTAAATCTAACATATTATTTTTCCATTCATTGGGAATTCCACTCCCAAACACTTTTATTGTTCACTAAAATATACGCTATGGTGAGCAAATTGTACACTTTTGGTAACTATCCCCAAAATTCTCACATTTCTGGCTGTATAAAGTGTTAAACCCCTCTTCAGTAATGCTGGAACTGCTTCATGTTGCCTTTGCATTCTTCAGTGTGCATACTTTCCCCAAAAATCCTGCTAGTTAAAGTTATCAAAAAAATCAGTTTCTGTGGTAATTTTACCATTTCTTAGCCAGAGTAAATGGATTTATCAGTCTCCATAGTACATTGTCTTATGGCAGTCTTATTTTCATTTAATATTCCAGGTCGGCGTGACACAAAGCGATCTCTATCAGGTGACAGGAGGGACAGAAGAGGAAGAACGCCACCTTCGCCTCCTCCATCACAAACTCAACAGCCTGCAAGAGGGCGTGAGAGGGAGAGAGACAGAAGTCGGTCGCCACGAAGTAATAAAGGAAGAAGTGAACATGTGTCTCGCTCTCCTAGGAGATTGGACCCAAAGGCAGATAACAATGATGGAAGGCGTGGGCGCAACTCTAGTCTAGATTCCTCTGGAAGGAGGGGTGGAAGAGGGTCCTCACCACCTCTATTGCCTCCTGCAGCACGTGGAGGGGGCAGCAGCGATGGAAGAAGTGGGAATAGAGATCCATGGGGAAGAGGATCAGATTCCAGGTAAGGCAGAAAGTATTGTGTGTTGTATTGTTCCAGGGTTTGGGTGAGGGAGTGGAAGCTGGTGCAGATATGTTGGGACTGAGCCTGGGGTTAAATGATCAGATTATTCCCAAAGGATAAATAGGCCCATGCTGGTGTACATATCCCCTTGATATCAGTAATGTTGAGTGTTGCGCTTACTTAAAACTTACTTAATTTTCAATATTTTACTATGGATTCAGCTTTGATGGATGTTTTAAGTGAATAAACTAACTGATTGAAATCGTAAAACTCTAAAACATTGACTTAATTACTCAACAGGAAGACTTCAATCGGTAAAAATACTAAATTCATGCAGAGATCAAAGATAACTAGCACAGTTCTTGTAACTAGTATTGTTTACTATTAAAAATAAAAGTATTCACCTGAAACAGTAGTATCAAATTGTAATTTATCCTTAAAAAAAGGGTATTAGAAGCTAGGCCATGATTGCTTGATAAATTCGGGAAAGGTACATTAGCAGAAGACATAATCGGTTGTATGTGATTTTCCTGTTATTTCAGCTGATCTGACAATTAGCATAAAATAAGAGAAATGGTGAAAGGACAAGTCACTTTTGGAACTTAATCTGTCCTTGAACAATATGTGACAACTAAAGGAGTAGCTCATATACTTGGTGTTAGCATCCCTAGCCACATCAGCTTGCAGGGTATTAATGTAGATGTAACAATTATTATTACTATTAGACTAGCCACCAATTAGACCCAACCTAAATCTAGTAAAGAGATATTTCTTAACAAAACATTTTTGTAGCAAAATATTTATGCAGTGAATTCCGTGGAAGCAAAAGGCCATTAAACCCTAAGTATGGTTCGGTTTAACTGTGATCAAAAATTAAGTTTTCTAAACTGAAGAAAAAGACAATAAATATTCCTCAAGATTTATTCAAAACTCATTTCCAGTTTCTACTAATTGATAGCTATCTTCAGGTGAGGTCTTCCCAAAAGCGTGCAGAGTATATATACACAAAAAACTATGGAAGGGGTAATTGAGTGGAAGATGGATGGAAAAATGTGTGGTAGAGAGTTAACTATTAAAAGAAAAGAGGAAGAGATAGAAAATTGGTGAATGTTTGTCAGTTTAAATTTGTTTTTCTTATTTTCTAAAATCTTTAACTGTTCTAGGATGTCAAGTTTAGGGCCTTCTTGATGTAAATTCTATAAATGTGGGGAAAATCTGTTTCTCCTGTTAATGATGTTTTGCAAAATGGAAATTTTGCATGTTGTTATTTTTATAACACTGTCTATGTTCCGTAATTATGGTATGAACATTTCTCCCAGTCTGTCCGATATATATTGCCCTACTCCATCCCCCTCTTGTATTCCATTACCCCCTCCATAGGTTTGTGTGTATATACTCTAGACATTTTGGAAAAACTTTACCTGAGGATTACAATCAATTAATAGAAACTGGTAGTGTTTTGAATAAATCCTGTAGAATTTTTACTGGGTGTCTTATTTTTTCAGTGATGGAATTCCACCAAGGAAAGGCAATTTCAATAGAATTTCAAATGTTTTCTTTCACTACAGGTGGAACATTGGATTGATTTCTCTCTTAGACCTTTAACAGTGATAAATCAAATTTCTTTCTTTTATGCAGAAAAGATTTTGATCGCAGCCGTGAGAAAGAGGAAGAGAGGAGAAAGGAAGAAGAAAGAAGACGTGAAGATGAAAGGAGGAGAGAGGAAGAGCAAAGGAGGAGGGAGGAAGAGCAGAGGAGAAGGGATGAGGAAAGGAGAAGAGAAGAGGAGCAGAGAAGGAGAGAGGAAGAACAGAGGAGGAGAGAGGAAGAAAGACGTAAGGAAGAAGAACAGAGAAGAAGGGAAGAGGAGCAGAGAAGAAGAGATGAGGAAGTGCAGAGGAGGAGAGAGGAAGAAAGGAGGAGGGAAGAGGAGAGGCAGAGAGAGGAAAGGGAAAGAAACAGAGGAAGGAGAGGAAAGGATGACAGGAGAGAGGGAGATTATGGGAAGGATAGAGACAGATCCAGGAGGGATCCTCTTCCACTATTGGGAGATAAAAGCAGCAGGGATGACAGGAGGAAAAGTAAGTGCTCCTTTAGACTGCATGATAAAGCATTAGGTAGATCTTTTGGTGGGTTAGGTAATCTGTTATTTTTACAGTATAAACCTGTATAAAAATATTTCGTTGAATCAAAAAGTTTGCTCATTGGTAAAGGTTATGGATTTAGTAATCATTTGAGTATAAAATGGTTTGGATTAATCTACTGGTGTGTAGAAAATCTTTCGTAATCAAGACCACAAATTCTATGCATATGTGTCACTTAAAAATAATGGGGCTCAGGAATGAAGCTGAAAATAACAAACGCGTGTCCAACATAACAGACAAAGAAATTGATTATAAAAGCTGAATGTTAATATTCTTTGTTACATAAGCTCCAAAGCAAATCAATTGAAATTCCATCATATAATGACAATTTTCACAATAACAACATCTAAGGCCAATTATTGATGTAATGACAAAGATAATGTCAGCATCTTAGGCTATTTTAGTAACTTAGTGATATATACTAATTTGAACATAATTTTTTTTCTGTTTTTGAAAATGACAACTTGTTTTTCAACCAAGCAATATTTGCAGGTCTTGTAACATCTTTTATTTAAAAAAAGTACTGTAAAACACAAGTTGTTCTCATGGATATTACACATCCTATGCAATGTGTAAAGAGTGATTTTTGTAGTTTAAAAATGCAAATATCTGGTTCTTTCCAGGCAGATGTTCTGACCTCTAAGCTTCAAGCTCTAAACAGTGCTTCTTAAAATATTCATTAGTTCTGGTGCTGACAGTCCTTCTTTTCTTGAGAGTGGTATATTTCTTATGAAAATATCCTGATGTAACTTGATGAAAAAGTTGCTTTTAAACTATCAGTTTTTTTCATTTGGGGAATCTGTTTATTGCTTGGAAGGTGGGAGAAGGTTGCAGCTGTCAATCAAGAGTACTGGATGAATGTATTTTGCTTTGTATTTTACAATAAATATGAAAATTTTTTTTGATGTTTATGTTTGTTTCATAATTCTTAGATAATTAATTTTTGTGATTTTGGTATTATATCGAATTATATCTTCATCAGAAATATTTCTGTGATTATAAAAAATTTCTTCTTGTCTTTCTATTAAAGGTAGGGATAGAGATCTTGGTTCTGATCGTGACAGAGAACGAGGTGGGATTCGTGGCAACAGCATGGCTGATAAAGAAAGAGAAAGGGAGAGGGAGAGAGAAAAAGAACTTGCCAAAGCCCGGGAGTATGAAAGAGAAATTCCTTCACTCCTAAGCCTAATGACACATAATCCAGCTGTTGCTCCACCACCAGGAGTAGGGCCCCCAACGGTATGGGGACATCATCACCAACAAGCACCCAGAGGAAGCAGGCAGCACACACCACCACCACTGCACATGCCACGGCAGCAAGGATACCGTAGGGAGGGTAGAAGTAGTAGGGAAAGGGATACTGTTGGACGTGGAATGGGAAGTATGGGGGAAAGAGATAGAGGCCTTTCAAGAGACAGGGGTATATCTCGGGAAAGGGGGCTTTCCCCTCGACCTCTTTCAAGGGAAACGGACAGTGGAAGAGGTGTCAGTCATCGACATCATCACCGTGCCCCATCTAGGGATCGTCAATCTGATGGCAGAGGACCTATGTTGCCAATGAGTGATTCCAGAGATAGGGGAAGGGGTAGGGATAGGAGTTTGGATAGGGGAAGGGGAGGAGGGTCTTTGGATGGAGATCGTGGTGGTATGGTGGACAGAGGTCGTCTCAGTAGAGAGAGAGACCGAACTTTGGACAGGGGTGAGGTTGATGCAAGACCTAGAGGCCTGTCCAGAGATCGAGAATTTGTTGGACATGCAGGAAGAGATGAAGTTCCTCAGTCACTGTATGGAGACAGAGTGGCTAGAGGGGGACAAAGGTTTGAAGAACAAGGAATGGAAAGGCATATGGGAATGGAGCCTGGGAGGAACTTTCCTGAGGAACGCAGAAGGTGAGCATTCAAAATTTGTTGTTGGATCATTTCCTTAATTACTTTCATAGTTGTTGTTGGTGTATCTATCATAAAATTGTTTTTTTGTTTTTGTGATATAGAACATACTTTCTTTCTGACAACTCTTCTAAGTTTTTCTTTGGTGTAGATGTTTTGGGCCACGAGTAAAATTTAAAATTTCCCATCCCTTTTCCAGCTGAATCTCTCATTAAATTATCAGAGTTCTTTTATTTAATTGGTGATGAATCAGAAGAGAGACTCAACTTGAAATATTTTTTAAAATTGAGATGGTGTGTTTTATTTACATTTTTTGCACTAAATGTTGCCCTCAACGAAACTTAGATCATACTAAAAATGAATGTCATAAAAATGGCCGAGTGAGCCTGTTAACTAGGTGTTCAGTTTCCAGATTAAATCAGAATATTTTTCCTAGTGGAAGCTTCGCTGGATTGTCAGCTTTTTGTTGAATAAATGTGGCCTGTTGAAGGATTTATCTTATTGAAATTCATCATTGCCTATACTAAGATTTATTTGACTCTTTCAGTCGCCGAGATGGAAGAGGCAGCAAGGACAACTCCAGAGGAGGCAACCGAGATATGTGGGAGAACCGAGAGAGGGAGAGGTTGAGTGGTGGTGAGAGAGATCGAGATGTAAGAAGAGGTGTGGTCGCTGGGGGATATGAAAGGGAGGAAGTGATGACAAATCTCAGAGAACCGCAATCCACAACATCAACAATTGTCAAGGGGAGGGATTGGGAAACAAGGGACTATACAGACAGTCGACGAGAATGGGATGGGCGTGGAAGGTAAACCTATTTTTACTGGTCGTTCTTTCTCATTGTATTACTAATTCAGTCCTGGCAGCATATTAAAGATGAATTACCTTTGTGTATGCCTTAGTTTTCTGCTTATTTGTCAGTACAAATGCAGAAGCTAATCAGTGATTGATTTAGTATAAAGAGTAACTAATGGTTGATATCCTCAAGATAGCCTGGTCATCTCAATCAAGGCTGTCCAATCTTTCTGTCTGAAAGCTTCTTTTTATACTTTTAATGTGGCTTTGTTATTTACCTTTATACAAGGGGGAAATAGAAATGATAAAAAAATTATACCTAGTAACTATTGATGTTTCAAACTCATTGAAAAAGTTCTTGAAGATATCTTATGACTGGTTATAAGTAAAAATTTTTCTTACTGTAGATGTAGTATTCACTTTATGAGATCTCTTGCATGTGGTGTAAATACATAACTGCTTCAAGTTTTCATTTTCCTTTGCTGTGGTCAACTAAAATAATGATTCTAGTTTAGCGTAACAGAAGGGCAAAAGAAACCTTGTAAAAACTTGTGATTTACTGGTTGTGGAACCCTAATCTAAATCTTATCATTATCAACAAGTAGGGAATTGAGAAAAAGACATCACTCATCTGTGGAATAACTTTACTCTGATCTGTCACATAACTTCATTAGTATTTATATAAGTATAAACTTCATAGAGCACATTGTATTTAGTGTCAAATTATCTGAACTAGAACTGAAGTACAGAAAATCTCACAGGATATTCAGGGACTATGCACCACTTTGAAGTAAATGGCAATTCAAATAATCTCATGTTTAATTAATGAGATATGACAGTAGCCCTTATGGTCATATGTAACCAGTTAATTCATAGACATCCTGCCATATGTAACGGCCAATTCAATACCTTTCAGTACCCATAAACCTTGCTACTGTGTAATCTGACTCTACAACTTTTCCAGGCGCAGTGACTGGGATGCTAGAGCAATTCGAGGAGAAGAAGAGGAAGATAATGCAGCATGGGCTGGGGGTAATCGTTTTCACCAAACAGGAGCATCTGCCCCCACTTCCCTGTTCCCCGCATCCTCTGGGGGAAAAGGAGGCAGGAGAGATTGGGGCACAGCTGGAGAGGAAATGATTGGTGGACATTCAAAGGCAAGACGCAACTGGGGAGGGGCACCAGAGCCAGAGAGAGGTAGACGCATGCTTCCTCAACCACTTCTTGCTGCTCCTCTTCTGTCATCACCACTTCTTCCAACACCTGCCTCACAGCAAGGCCTCCTTCCTACTCCCGGTATGCTTCAGGGACTTACGGTTCTTGGGGCAGGAATGGAGAAGGGAATAGAAGAGGGGATGGATATGAGCAGAGAAGAAGATACTTACAAAGGAAGAAGGGGGGAAAGGTGAGATGTCAGAGGATGAATATTAAACTACACCATAACCTAAATTAAGCTTGTTGCTCTTCTGCATCAGGACTTGCCAGCCTGTGTGCCAGTAAACACTTAGTTTTCCATTTAATATTCATGACTAAATCAGTGATATTATGGCCAAAAAGAAACTTATATAATTAATTTTTCAGTTGGCAGAGTTTTTCTTGTTGTTTTTATTGGACTTGGCCAATGAAGGAAGTATGCACCACAAATGCATGCAAGTTGAAAATAAATCAAAATGATAAAAATATTTATATGGTACATCTTACTCCCGTGTGTGGTAGTCTTTTGCTTTGTTTGTGAGTATTTTAATAGGCAGGATCGCATGGGAAGACATTTTAATTAATGAATATAGTGGCATATGAATGTGATTACAGACTGATGATCTGCTATAACTGAAGTATAATTGAATATTATTATTTGCATTTGATGTGTTTTGCATTGAGCATCTACTCTATGCAATTCTACTTTAATAACATTTGGCACTCTTAATTTCTATTACTTATATATTTTAATTGAAAATATGAAGCCTAACATTCATTTTCTGTTGTTTATTGATAGTTCGTCAATACGAGCAAGTGATATGAGAGAGGGTGACATGGGATCGGAAATGAAAGATGACCATGGTAAGTTAATTGCATGGTTTATTTGAAAAAGTAAAATCCAGTTAATATATTTTTTATATACTTTGAGGCAAACCTCAGTAACTAAGTAGTTGTACAAGTATAATTTCCCTCAGAAAGAAATAATGTCCAGGAAATAGTTTGTCAAATGAGAGTTTGTAAAAGACACAAATGAGAGTTTGTAAAAGACACATGATATGAAGACAGTGAACTTTTAATGCTCTTATATTGCTATATAGAAACATCTTTACAAAATCTATGAATGAGTTGAGTAAAACAATTTTAGCAGTTGTTTCCATTATTATAAGGTGAACTTGAGAACAATTTTATAGAATCATAAAAACCATTATCCTCTCATTGATGAACAACAGAAATTGGATTAAACACATTACTGTAACTATAGTAAAGTTAGAAAAGTCATAGCTGATAAGGTAGGATTGCTCAAGAGATTGGGAAGTTTTGTATTTGTTTAATCAAGGCAAACCCCTATCCTACAATGTTCTTAGCTTCCCATCAAGTGTTAAGGGTAACCTATGCAAGAAATTTTACGTCAGTCTTGCTATGATGTGAACAACAAAATCAAGAAATTTTTATTTATTCCTTTCATTGTAATAATTAAATTACTGTTGATGTTTCAATACTTTATAATAAAATATTTATTTGTATTCAGTGGGCATGATTCTTAAACAGTTTCTGGGTAACCTATGCAAGAAATTTTACGTCGGTCTTGCTATGATGTGAACAACAAAATCAAGAAATTTTTATTTATTCCTTTCATTGTAATAATCAAATTACTGTTTCCAGTACATNATCTTTACAAAATCTATGAATGAGTTGAGTAAAACAATTTTAGCAGTTGTTTCCATTATTATAAGGTGAACTTGAGAACAATTTTATAGAATCATAAAAACCATTATCCTCTCATTGATGAACAACAGAAATTGGATTAAACACATTACTGTAACTATAGTAAAGTTAGAAAAGTCATAGCTGATAAGGTAGGATTGCTCAAGAGATTGGGAAGTTTTGTATTTGTTTAATCAAGGCAAACCTATATCCTACAATGTTCTTAGCTTCCCATCAAGTGTTAAGGGTAACCTATGCAAGAAATTTTACGTCGGTCTTGCTATGATGTGAACAACAAAATCAATACATTTTTATTTATTCCTTTCATTGTAATAATCAAATTACTGTTTCCAGTACATTTCTTTGTTTTACAATATTTATTTGTATTCAGTGGGCATGAAATGTGGGCAGTTTCTAATTGAGAAGTCCTTTAAGATTTTGCTAAATTGTCCGTAATATGTCTGGGGATTAAAAAAGCTGAAATTCTTAATGAATGATCTGTCTTTGAAATGATCAAACTGAGGGCTGATTGGACCCTCATTCCCTCTACTGTTAAATACCATAAGCTTTGAAGAGGAAATGGGGCCTATTAGGTTAAATGAGGAATGAGGTACTTTTCTCTTGTTATACTCACCAAGCCAGAAAAATTAGTATGGAAATCCTCCATGATACACAGATAACTGTTTTCATAACATTCAACAAGAAAAGCATTCCTTTTACATTGTGGAAGAGATGCAAAGAATATCTGCCCAGAAAGTGTGAGATTTGGGTTTGAGTCCCAGTCCTGTCACTTTTTAAAACCAGTTTATCTTTGCGATTCAACAAGAATTTACACAAGTTGAATAATATTGTTTAGTATCACGCCTACCTCAGTTACTTTCATGTAACTACAGCTATGAACTGGACAGAGACAATAGTAAATCTATATATATAAAGCAGAAATTCTGTGGGTTTGTGTGTTTGTTTGTTCACGATTGGAGTCTACACCGTTTGTCCGATTTGCATCAAACTTGGCATACGTGTTCTCCGTGAGCCGGAAGGAAGCACTGCCAAATTTTCATTCGCAAAATTTGCTGGGTTTGAACCAAGATCGTTCAGATAGATTTCCATAAGAAATACATGTAAACTTCAATTTTATCGGTTGCAGACTTTATTTCTTTAGCAAAATTAAATTAGAAGGAATAGTCGCATAAGATCGAGATAAGTACCAAAAAAAGGGAAATTGAATACAGATTCTTATCATTGTCGTAGAATAAAGCTTTCGTTTCGAAATTGCGAGAATTTAGATAAATATGCGAATATTTTGTGAAATTTTGAGGTTGTAAACAACCCGTCTCCCTGACGACCAATGCGATTGTTGATTCCGAGTTCAGGCATTTTCCCATAAGAATGCATTTGTATTTTGGCCCATTTAGAAGCAAATGACGATATGAAGAGGATGAACATTTTCAGAGATTTTAATTATATCAGTCACGAACAATTTGTAGTGATGAATTACAGGAGCAACAAACATGCGTAGCACTATAATAAATTAGTGGAGATGGAGGAGTAACTTTTTATTTATCATTTCGTACTCTTCACGATTAAAGTTACCAGAATCGGAAGTTGAAAATCTTGCAAACTTAACCATTACTTTGAGACATGTTAATAATAAGATGGATATTCCCTAATGATTCACATTCTTATTGTTGATTGTAGATTTCGGCTTCGAACTTTGATTAGTAAATTTTTGTTTTCAATAACCTGTTCCATTGGACTAAACAAAGATGCAAGATATTATTTTCTCTTGTGTACAAATAGTATACTATATTTGATCCGACATCTATTTTTCCCGTTGAGAATCAACGGGCACTTCAGCTAGTTAAATATAAATTTGTCTCTATTCTATACTTAATGAAAGATGAAAAGTACTTCATTCATCAAGCTTTGTTATTAACGAGTCTCAATCTTTCCAGTAATAAAGATGTTTTATTAATATTATAAATCCTCTGTGGTGAATATTAGTAAATGTGCATCATGTAGCATGAGGACTATGTGAGCTGGAAAGAAAAGTCCTCTCTCTACATATGAAAAGTCTTCACTTCATAAAGATATGTTTGCAGCAATAACTATGTGCTTGAAAACTTCTTTTTGTACTTTATACAAGGGAGAAAATAGTAATGATAAAAAAATGAAACCAAATAACCATTGATATTTCAAACTCGTTGAAAAAGTCCTTAAAGGCATCCAATGGTTGGTTATAAGTAGAATTTTTTTTTTTTACTGTAGATGTAGCTGTTCACTTTATGAGGTTTATTGCATGTGGTGTAAATACTTGACTGATTTAACTTTTTATTTTTCTTTGCTGTGGTCAACTAAAATAATGATTCTAGTTGAGTCATTTATGAGCTATAAAAGAACTTCTACTAAAGCTGCCATGTGTATATTATCTCAATAGGCAGTACCACAGGATCTCATGATAGTAAAGGAAAGAGCTCAAGGAGGGGGAAGAGAAGAAGGGAGGATGATGAGAGGGAAGAGGGAGAGGCAAGAAGCGAGATGGGGGAGGAAGGAGAAGAAGATGATGGAGATAGGCGTCGTCCAGCCAAACGCTCACGGAGGGAGAGTCCAGAAAGGGAAAGAGAGGAATCCATTGTTGGGGAAGTTGATGATGAAGAGGGAAGGGTTAGAAGCACCAGTCCAGATGCAACAGGAGCCTCTGGGGTCAAGTCAGGCTCTTCTTCTCCCTCATCCGGTTCCTCTTCATCATCGTCTTCAACATCCTCTTCCTCCCGGTCTTCAACTCCTCAACGACCTTCATCAACACCACCCCCTGATGTGAGTGGTCAGCCGTTGGTTTCTCCATGTGATGGTGAGATTGTGGATGGGAAGCCTTCATCACCTGCTCCAATCATACCTCCTTTGGAGGTTCCTGAAGATCTGAGCGACATCAGTGATGACGATGCTGATGAAATCCTCAACCGTGATGATCCGGTAAGTCTGCGGTTTATTTAATTCTTCCTTCATGATGTTTTGCTGTAGGTAGATCCTTTATAAGGTGCAAATTTAATAATTACGATTTTTCATGCAGCAAAAGCTCATTCTAGAATGGTTAAATGGCAGAGTTCACTCTACATACAGTCTTTCACCATATTGGCTAATATTTCATTGCTTCTAGGTTGTAATTTATGATATGTTTCTTGTGGTGATAGGTTCAGTACTCATCTTCAATAAAACAGAAACCTTTCAAAAGTCTGAGCCTAAAGCAGCATTTTTGGAGCAAATCCTTATATTCTGGTTTTAAGTCTGATCTTTAAAAAAATTAATCTTTATTTGATTGTAAGCTATATGATAATGTTTTATAAGTAGAAAATGATCATTGTGATGAATCATATTTCTTTATTAAACCCATTAACTTCCTTTGGATTTTTTAATCTCATTTATTAATATATTTCTTTGGAAATATATCTTGCTGAGTTTCCTTAAATTTTAATTGAAATTTCTAAACAGTTTTTACTTATTTAATTAGTGGCTGAATATATACTTAGTAAACATCAGTGTAATAAAGCTAGGTATTCCGTATTTATGACAAAAAAATGTTCTTATCCAACCCTCTACTCTGCTTCTTGTAAGTTTTCTGAATCATGCTAGTAATTTTTGCGTACTGTATATGCTACCTAAATTGCACTAAGAATTATATTTTATCCCTTTAGAAGTACTTATCAAAATTTGAAAATAATATATGCCTGCATTTCGGAATCTAAAATTTACCTATATGTGCCTACAATTCTACATACTCTCTTTATTTAGTCCCAATTTTGCCCAATAAAGACGTTTTTTATTATTATTTAGAAGAATTATTTTATGAAAAATTGGCTAGTAAATTATTTTGTAGNGAGGAATATCTCGAGAGAGGGCTATATCTCGCGATAGGGCCCTTTCAAGAGAGAGAGGAATGTCACGAGAGAGGGGTATATCAATGGACAGAGGCCTTTCAAGAGACAGGGGTATATCTCGGGAAAGGGGGCTTTCCCCTCGACCCCTTTCAAGGGAAACGGACAGTGGAAGAGGTGTCAGTCATCGACATCATCACCGTGCCCCATCTAGGGATCGTCAATCTGATGGCAGAGGACCTATGTTGCCAATGAGTGATTCCAGAGATAGGGGAAGGGGTAGGGATAGGAGTTTGGATAGGGGAAGGGGAAAAGGGTCTTTGGATGGAGATCGTGGTGGTATGGTAGACAGAGGTCGTCTCAGTAGAGAGAGAGACCGAACTTTGGACAGGGGTGAGGTTGATGCAAGACCTAGAGGCCTGTCCAGAGATCGAGAATTTGTTGGACATGCAGGAAGAGATGAAGTTCCTCAGTCACTGTATGGAGACAGAGTGGCTAGAGGGGGACAAAGGTTTGAAGAACAGGGAATGGAAAGGCATATGGGAATGGAGCCTGGGAGGAACTTTCCTGAGGAAAGCAGAAGGTGAGCATTCAAAATTTGTTGTTGGATCATTTCCTTAATTACTTTCATAGTTGTTGTTGGTGTATCTATCATAGAATTGTTTTTTTGTTTTTGTGATATAGAACATACTTTCTTTTCTGACAACTCTTCTAAGTTTTTCTTTGGTGTAGATGTTTTGGGCCACGAGTAAAATTTAAAATTTTCCATCCCTTTTCCAGCTGAATCTCTCATTAAATTATCAGAGTTCTTTTATTTAATTGGTGATGAATCAGAAGAGAGACTCAACTTGAAATATTTTTTAAAATTGAGATGGTGTGTTTTATTTACATTTTTTGCACTGAATGTTGCCCTCAACGAAACTTAGATCATACTAAAAATGAATGTCATAAAAATGGCCGAGTGAGCCTGTTAACTAGGTGTTCAGTTTCCAGATTAAATCAGAATATTTTTCCTAGTGGAAGCTTCGCTGGATTGTCAGCTTTCTGTTGAATAAATGTGGCCTGTTGAAGGATTTATCTTATTGAAATTCATCATTGCCTATACTAAGATTTATTTGACTCTTTCAGTCGCCGAGATGGAAGAGGCAGCAAGGACAACTCCAGAGGAGGCAACCGAGATATGTGGGAGAACCGA
>KZ308873.1:717692-744271 GCA_000376725.2 Ladona fulva
TTTTTTTTAAATATAACTGAAATAACCTTAAGAACGACGGTTTACACAAAACAGTATACAGTAAAAATAAAGAAGAAAAGCTTTAGCTGTACTTATCACTGGTCTGCCTCTCAGCTTTCACGGGCAACACTGAAAAACAAACACCGGATAATGAGGGCTTGATGGCCGTTGGCTTCTCACTCAGGGGGTCCTTAGAGGAGCTCCGGAGCACACGTCCTTTCACTTCGACTCACAGGTCAAGAACGACAGGTCAGTATTCCGTATTTATGACAAAAAAATGTTCTTATTCAACCCTCTACTCTGCTTCTTGTAAGTTTTCTGAATCATGCTAGTAATTTTTGCGTACTGTATATGCTACCTAAATTGCACTAAGAATTATATTGTATCCCTTTAGAATTACTTATCAAAATTTGAAAATAATATATGCCTGCATTTCGGAATCTAAAATTTACCTATATGTGCCTACAATTCTACATACTCTCTTTATTTAGTCCCAATTTTGCCCAATAAAGACGTTTTTTATTATTATTTAGAAGAATTATTTTATGAAAAATTGGCTAGTAAATTATTTTGTAGTGCACTTTTAAAACTCAGTTTAGGATGATTCTGAGTAATCCTTAAATGAGTGTTCTTATAAATCATGACAATTTCTCTAAATATTTTGTTCTGCATAAGTTGTGGTAACAGTAAAATATTGTGTTTCTTAACCATCTCATAATTTAATAAAAGGTCATCTAATCTGTGAATTGATGTAAATCAACATAATTTTCTTACTTTTGTTTCTATTATCTCAATAATGAGGGAGTGGTTATAAAGAAGATGAATATATTTGTATTCGTGTAGGTTTCAAATGGGAATTAGCTTTTTTATTTCATGTACCAACCGTACCTCAAATGTGTAATCCATCTGCAGTTGTTGTTATTTAAATTAAGTTTTATTTTATCTTGCAACTATTTCTTGTTTATTTTCTTCTCTAGCCATTTGTTTTTTTCCTGCAGTCCATTTGACTTTATTTGTGATGAACAATTGTTACTAATTACTTCTCCAGGAAGGTAATGTGTAATCATTCTATCATGATATACTTTTTTAGCCAATTATATTATTCAGTGTGGAATGTTTTTGTATTAGGTAAGTATGAAGGACTATTTCCACCTTAGTATTCTATGATAATTGAAAAATATTGGTATTTGTTAAGAGTTGCTTGTAGGATCTTTTTGTGGAGCTGTTTTTGTTTGGATGACTTTTTCTGTTTCCAGGTAGATAACCAGTGCTTTGTTTAATCAATGTTTATTTAAAAGAATTGGTACATTTTCAAGCTCTTTTGCTAGTCATACAAATTTACCAGTATTTTATATATCTCATTAAAGGAAATATACTATTGGGATGTGGAAAAGCCGATATCACTATTGCAGATTCTTTCTAAAGAATTATTAGTTTGATTGCTTACTGTTGAGTTCTCATTCTTTATCAGTGTCTGAGCCCTTCTTAAAATTTTTGTACCTTGAAAAGTCAAGTCATGTCTTCAAGCTTAGGTAATAAATTTATCTTCAAGGCTGAAGAGGAGGAGAAGCAAGAAAAATGTCTTTTATTGTGTGGGGAGGAATATTTAAGCATCGTATTTGTAAAATCAGAGGCCTTCATTTGATATACTGGTTTTCTTACAGTATCTATATCGACTCCCAGGGATCTAAATATTGCTAGGAGTCGATTCGAGCTTATGAGTTGATTGAAATTGTTTTGGGTTCAATGGTTTGAGTCAATGGAAATTTTAAACTAAAATTTTATATATCAGTACTTAAGAAAAAAAGAAAGCAATATGTTTCAAATATCAACACAGAGAAAGAGACTGATTTCTCAGGGAACAACAAAGAGATAATGAGTGTCTCCGAGTTTACAGATAAGTTGCTTTAATCTACTCATTTTTGATTGGTCTCCCTCCCTGCTCCATAAAAGACATTTTCTTGCCCCTCAGTTGTGAAGATAAATGTAAAAGACCATAGTGACATACTGTAGCACAGAGAACGCAAAGATATTTATGTGAATCAGAAGATCATGATTTTATCTTATTCTGGATGACTTACCTTGCATGATTGGTTTCTTTTTTTAACTCTGATTGCTTCTTTCTTTACAACAAGGAGACTCAGTTTAAAAATCATCTCTGATATCCTTGTAACTTTTATATAATGAGAAAGTTGTATTGATACTTGCTAATTAATGGAAGATAACACACTAATTCTTGGTAACTTAATCATCATAATACCATTTAGTCATCAATTCAGTCCCTTTATTCATCTATCCAGTTTATTTATCTAGTATATTTAATTGGCTCAGTCTATATTTTTGGGAATCAAAGTGTATACATATATTTTTTATAAGGAAACCATTAATTTCTTGTCAACATAGATGAACACTGTTGAAGAAAAGTATCAGGTTTCTATGATGTTGAAACATTCTCTTGGGTAATTAGAGTTTTGAATGGATGTTTACTTGATTTATTGATCGAGACTTCTGATTGGATGTTGAGTATCATTAATGTATCTGTCCCTGCTCATATTTCATTTTCAGAACGTTTGAGACCATGTCAATTCAGAGATTAACAATATATATTTATAATGATAGCTAATTTTAAGATTATTGTAAAGACCGCAGAGTATGCTGACTCTTATCTCATACTTCTCAGTCAAAATAATTCATAACTGCTTTGCAGAGTAAAAATTCTGTTTGGGGTTATGATCACAAGCATGAAATGTTGTGGAATATAGTATTTGATTATTAATGTTACAAATATTTTAGCTACTTGAAATCATATTTTTGAGGAGACTCTTCAAAAAGACTTCAACTCCTACTAATATATTCTACAGTTGCTATCTTTCCTACAGTTGAAATCTAGTTTTATTATGTAGGATTACAATACAGCCTCTTGAAGGAGAATGGATGATGATCGTCATTCACTTGCATTTATTTGAAACTATTTTACACAAAATTTTGAAATTCTTGATGTTTTTATTTTTATCTACGTTGAACAATACTGTGTTTATATGTTGGAAATACTGTATTTTATAGAAAAAATATATTTTAAAAATTAAGTATGCCCTTAGGGAAATAAATAACTTATAATTGAGCATATTCATTGGATGGATCATTGGTGAAAATGTCAGGGATATGACAATTATGTTCCTAATAATTCTGTATTTTTTGTACTTTTGCATTGTGTAAATTTATCTATAAGAGCTTTTTTTCTAATGTGCTTGTTTTAGTGAATTATATTGTTCTAAGTCTAATAAGTCTTAGAAGGTTCTATTTGAATACATTGTTATTGCCGTATTGCTTTCAAATGCATTTTCCAATCATCTCGTAGCTGAAAAAATAGTCGAAAAGAGAAAATTGTTTTGATGCATGTGTTTGATTTTTTTCTTATAAGAAAGGTTTCAAATTTTATCAATCTTGGTTTCGTATAAGGCTACTTCATCCTTATTGTATACCTGTGATTCTTAAATTTTGCAATGCTACTGGCTATTTTTAATCAGAATATATGTTTTTAAAATAGTGTATACTCACAGCTACATTTTTGTAGGCATTAATTGAGTAAGGAAATTTGAGAATTGATTTTATTAACTGAGAAAAATATATATAGTGATTGTCTCAATATGGAGGTTCATACTTTTGCTGTTAAGAAAGGTTAAAGATTTTTTTCAAATAATCAGGGACAGACCTATTTGACCTTCCAGGTGCTTCTCTCAGTTTAATTGTAGCTTTCTGGTGTATTTCATATTAATTTCTCTTATCTTATTGCTAGATATTCAGGATGAAATGTTGGCATTGTTTTTTCTTCATATTTTTACCACTCTTTATCTACCAATGAATATACTGATGAAAAGCATCAGACTATCTTAAAAATATAAGAGTAGATGTAAGAGAGTGTGTGAAATGAGTGTTAGGTGAAAGTTTATGTAGAATTATGGGCTTTAGAATTATGGAATTCCTTTTGTTATGTCACTTTTCAATTTGACATTGCTTCCAAACCAAACAGCATATACCTTCAAGTTTCTTCATCAGATGGAGATAACAGAGCCTCTCATGAGTAGATGAAGAGATAAGGATTCTTTTATGAAGATAAAACATTTGCAAATGCATGAAATCCTGATCAATGAAATAGTAACACTGTGTAAATATTCAGAGAGGAATGAAATGATCCGTGAACCGAACCAGAAGCACCTGGAAACAGTGAGGATTTGCTGACTATTAGAGCATGTTAATTCATGAGAATTTTGGAGAGAGAAAAAAGATGGATCTTTTTAGTTTGTTTCCTCTCTTCTTCCATCCCTCCCTCACACACCCCCCCTTCATATTTGCCAACCAAATGCCTCCCCACTGTTCCCCCCCTAACTCCCTGGGGTCACTCCAGTCCCCCTCCCAGCAGGGGAAGGAGGAGGCGAGGGAAGAGTTGGAAGAAGAGGAGGTAAATGAGCCCGTCGCAGAGGACGGTACCGAGAGGGGAGGCGTGGGTGGTGGGTCCCCAGCTAACGTCCCCCCCACCACTCCAAATCTGGGTGGGGTCCCCTCAGTAGTGGGTGGGGCAGCGCCAGGGTGTGGAGTAATGATGGGCGGGGCGCCAATATACTCTGCGGAGACGGTCATGATGATGGTGATGATGCGCCTCCTGCCACAGTCGGCCCTGGCTGCGGTAGCTATGGCAACCTCGGCACCTGCTCGTGCCGCAATGGCTGCTGCTGCTGCAGTTGAGGAAGAGAGACGCAGGAGAAGAATTGCAGCTGTGGCAGCTGTGACGGCAGCAAGGAGCACAGATGGAGTTGTAAGGGGGCAGAAGCGCAGGGTGCATGGCTTCACTGTTTGTCCCCCTCCTCAGCTCCAACCCAAAAGTGTCTTGTTTTCCCTTCTCTCAAAAGACTGTTTCTGTCAACTTTGAAATGTCTCCCCCTTCCGCCAGTCTTTCCATCAGATATTTATTAACCCTCAGCTGTTGGAGAAAGTAAGAGGACTTTTCCCTTTACCTCAGCGTTTCTATCACATTTTATCCCTAGCACATACTTATTCATTTCTTTTTCATCCAGCAAATGCTGGAACTCAGGCAGGTAGCTTCATCATAGTTAGGATACTAAAAGCAAAAATTCAATTTGAATTCTCATTCCCTCGCATAAAAGTTGACAGTATCCCTTGGATATCTAATCATTGAAGAACCATACTTTTGTCAAGTTATTACACTGAGTATTTGTTTTTATTATAATATGATCTTCAGTGTAAAATGTTAACAAGTTCCCTTGTCAAAGAATTCAAAACATTTTTGATGGACTGCATCTAAATTTTATCTAATAAATTGGTTAGCAAAAACACCATAATTTGCCAATATTTCCCACACTGGTACACATGGTCTTCATGAAGTATCTCTATCACACGTGTAAAATTTTCAAGTTATGATTTTTATTCTTAAAAGAGTTTTGCATAGTTTTATGCATCTAGTTGATGTTATCCTTAAAAAATTGCATGCTATCCCTGTAGCTGCAATCACAGTTTATGTAAATATCACTGAATAGCCCTTGTTTAATTGTTAGATTTCAAAAAAATATCCGGAGAAAATCACTTTCTTGTTGAAGGTTTTTATTCCTACCAAATCTTAAAGTGTAAATAATTTTATTCTACTGTATGGTTAAAAGAAACAAGGTTATTGTCAGCATTACAATAATTATTTTATAAATACATTAAGTAGGATTATTTATGATCTCAGGCACGCATACATAACATTTTGTTAATGTCTCTTTATTTATGGAATAATTCTATCAAAAACAGAAAACACTGTAGTAGTTACCACTTTTAGAAGAAGCCTCAGACCCATTTTTAAAATGCTCTCGTTACATTTGTATCTCCATGATGATTTTCAAGAGGATTTCTTGCAAATTTTTCAATTGTTCAGCTCTTTGTATGCAGATATGTACTGAAGAACACATCAACAGGGGTCTTCCATAACATGGCTAATGTCAATAGCTGTGGAAATGGATTTCTCTAGATTTTATGTATTTTTCCACTCCGATACTGCAGGAAAACTAGCAGTGAGCACTAGCTTTATGTAATAGTCTTCAGGATTCTGGATTTTTTGTAGATATATAATCTTCTCAGTTTCTATCATTAAAATCTCACAACTGAGTACTGTATAAATAGCTGTGGAAACTGAATCATTACTCGAATGGTCATACATCAAAATCAAAACATAGAATTCATGGAATTATTATGGGTTTTTGTATCTTGTGAGGATCTGCTTCTAATTAGTAAGTAAAAATTTCCAAAAACAACTTTAAGAGGAATGTTATTGTAGCCACAGAAAGCTATCTATAAGGCTATTTGACTTAAAAAATGAAATTGCTTTTTTCCTTGTTACTCAGTTTTAGACATAGATTGAGACAAACTTCAAGGCTAGCAGAGCTTTTGTTTGAAAGTATGCTAAATGGGAAAATCTCAAAAATTTGAGGGTTTTAATTTTCCACTATCCCAAATCTGAAGTAAGCTCTTCGAAAGTTTTATCTTCTTTAAATGTGTATCAACATCCTCATCATGAAAAAATGAATGGATTCATCTTTTTACTCTCAAAATTATGACTTATGGATGGAGTTTGCTTTTTAGAATGTATTCGCACCTGCTTTTACTAATGCTTCAGGAAGGTTATTTTATAGTTTATTGTACACTTAATCACTACAGATGCCTCCAAAGTTGGATTCCTTTCTTTATTAAATGGTTCTGTATAAATTCCAGCCTTCTCACTCACCTATCTGAAATTTGCACCCAAATATATTAAATGTATTGAAAAATGCATGAATTGAGAGCATGAAATGTTGTAATATGTATCATGTGACTGTTAATGCTGCAAATATTTAGCTGTTGTACTTGATATCATCTGTGTATTTTTAAACTGATTATGTTAATAACAATTATCTATAGAAATTTCATTCTTAAGATTGTTTCTTTTGAGATTTCTAGATTCAGTTGACTCAATTTTTTTAAATTAAATGCAAAGGAAATTATCTGTAGATGATTTTAAGGTTTATTCATGTTCATTTTAATTATTTTTTAATTAAATACTCTCTTAATATTTATTGGTAGTTTTGGAAGTTAACATTTAATTACCTGAGTTGTGGAAATTCTGTTTGGTGATGTCTTTGTTGATTGAAAAGTAGAGGAGAATCTTTTATGAATCTACAGAGGTCTATGCAAAAGTTGCCAGTTCTTAGAAGGTGGCAGGAAGTTGGAATGTCCTCAAATCCACCTTTCAGGAGATTATCCCGAAGTTTCTAAGAATTGACTACTCTTGTAGCATCTATGAGGTCAACCTCAACAATGACTTTAGGAGTGTTTCCACTCTGAACATTTATAATATACATTTTCTAATTATTTTTGAGAATTGTAGTCTAGTTTTAATTATTTATAAAATTTTGCAAACTAAATAACTCACAGCTATGTTCACAATGTTGACTATAAAAAAGATCCTCCTTTGATAAATACCAATCATCATAGAGGGAACTAAACTTTATTTTTAGATGTTTTCATCAATGAGAAATTGTTAATCTATATTTTTAATGAAAATTTTTCAAAAGTCAAAAATTGGTTCAGGTTTGGCATTTAGGTAAAAATTTTATTTGTACTTAACTATGATTATAATATTTGAGTTTGGTTGCTTTCTATTTTTTCATTTGACTTAAAGTATGTTTTTTGTTTAGTTAACATTATTGAAATTAAATTAAAGAAATTAATAAAAAATATTGGGGTTGTATAAGTTATATCTGAAAGTCATTCAGAGGTATTCAACTGTCCTTCAATTTGTGTTAGGACATTTCAAATATTGTTTAATCTTCTGTATCAATTCTCTTTCAAGTGAGAATGCATTGTTGATGAATTAGTGATAAAAATTTCAAAAACTCCATCTCCACTGTTATGATGTTTATTGTCCTCTCTTATAGAAAATCTCGTGTGCTGATGCGTGAAATTAATTTTGAACATGTTTTATGGATTAGTTTTAATGCTTACTCTTAACCCTATAGCTAAAATATTCTTTCTAACAATTCAGGCAAAGGCCTACTTAGCTGGTATATGAAGTATAAATTTAATTACAATTTAATTTACACCCTCTTATTTTATTTTCAACTTAATATTTATAACCATCCCTTCCTTCCAGCATGTTGTTGATGTAATTTCTTTCAGCAGATACAAATCCCAACCCTGTGTGTTTTTAGTGTGCAAATACAATATTTCAAAACTGATATTTTCATCTTTCTTACAATATTGCTTGTTACATTTTGCTATTGGAATGCCATCAGAAGCTGCTTCTGTGAAAGAATTCCAGACTGGAATAGCTTTTACCATTGCATTAAACTATTCCATGCTACATATTAATGTATAGCTTTTCTAGATTGAGTATGATCTCTGTTTATAAAGCTACCTGGGTTGCTTTTATTTTTCTACTTCTACGTAATCACGATGTAAAAAATGTATTGTCTTAGTGACAGAATGGTACTACAGGCAGCTCTCAATGAGTTATTCTTTATATGATCAAAAACCGACAATTAGAACTTTTTCTTTAGTGAGAGAGATGCCAGTCAATAGTAAATGGTCACCTATGTGAGCTTGTATCATAGTTCGATAAGTTTTGGAAGGTGATATGCGTAGAATTATACGTGCAAGAAAATTTGCTAATTAAACTGTTCTGCTATTTACAGGAGGTAGGATCAGTGGGTGCTGCATCATCTCCTGGTGCAGTACCACCACTTTTGCCATCACCAGCATTGCAGACACTAGGGGTGCGAGGGCATGAACAAGAGGAGTTAGTAGATGGAGTAGAGGCAGCTGGTGTTCCTCCTGGGGTTGAAGGAGAGATCTGTGATGAAGAAAGTGGTGAAGTTGGTGATGACAGCCAAAAATCCAAGGTTGGCAAGAGACCTGGTTCAAGGGGAAGGTAAATATACATGCAACCCAGTCTGTTTACATCTGTTGTTAGATGATAATTATAATATATACTCAATTATATGTGCTGAACATCAGTCCTTAACTTTTATAGCCAGGAATGCCTCCTAAGGGTGCCTGAAATTCCCAACATATTTTCTTTTTTTTATTAAATTAGCCTATTTTCTGATTTTTTTAATGAGACATAAATGCAGTTTCCTACTTAGGTCATTCTTTGCTTCCTTTTGGTGATTTGACCAATGTTTTTAGTTGATAAAAACTTTAATAATGAATTAGTGATAAAAACAGTAAATTTCTATTGTATTTAATGTGGCCTTCACTTCTGCACTAGCACTCACAATATGATCTATGCAAGAGGGTATCACTTAGTGGAAAGCCAAAACAAATCCATGATTATACAAAGTTTTGTCTCAGATTACTGATGATGCTCTTCTAAGTAATGCCTTCTCAAATTTATGGAACTTTTATAGGTATAGATTTTTTATATAAATTGATATTGCATCAGTGTTGTATTTAATGTAGCTTCTAAGTCATTCCAAATTTGTGACTTATCAAATAGGAGTAGGGAAAACAAAGTGCAACATGTTTTTATCTTTAAAATTTGTGAAAATAACGGTTTTTCAACTATTCTGTAGGATACTTACATCTTTTGCTATTTATTTAGATCTCTGAAGTGCCTAGCTAGTAATTTGAAGATGAACATCAGTTTTAATTTTGTTTTAACTATTGAAATTAATTTCTTTTTGTTTCTCTTATTTAAATTCATAACATTCAAATGTGCGAAGAAATTAACTTGCTCAGAATGGTTACCTCAAAATATAGCTGTCTTCAAATGAATTGTGTTCAGAGTTGTGGTCAGCCTTCTAGAAATCAGGCACATTTCTTCTTGCAGTTGGAATTCACAACAGAAACTTTTCTTTTCTGAAGCATATATAGCATATTTAACAATTTGATTGTTTAAGTACTTAGTTAATAATAATTCTTTGTCTTAAAAGATAAAATTTCAGAGTGTAAGATCCCTATCAGGAGTATAATTTATTAATGTAACCCTAAGCTGACATTTTCTTGTTAGTTAATGCAAATACATTCACAACAACTTCAAACTACATTTGGTTCTGAGAGACCAGTTGATTTGATTTGATCAAGGTTGACTTGGGCATTAGTACCCATACATTTCTGGTAGATTTCAATATAAATATTTCCTGTGTGGGTTATCTAGTTCCAAAATGGAGGCTGTTCAATTTTTTTAATTCTTAACTTCTCTAACACTATATCAAGAAAAATAGAATACAATAAACTAGAAAGTAAAGTTAACTAAAACTGAAACTTATTATACTCCATTTGTTTCCCTTGAGTCATTTTGTTTTTATTCTACAATTCTGAAGTCTTGTTCAACTAAGACACTAATCGAAATGAATGAAGCTCCAATAACCACGGATAACATAGTGATAATTGTGAGTGTTCTAGCATTTCCCAGATGAGCAGCACCATTCACACCACTGCCAAGTGTTCAGTCATAAGTCTAAAACAACCTGAATACCATTGAAAAAGTGCAGGAGAAGTGTGATTCATTTTTATTCACTGTTAAATGTCAATCAGGCAAGCAATTTTCACAATCTTTTTGAATTAAAATGAACTAGGACATTTTAAATTTATTAACACTTTGGCACCTCATCTAACATAGGTCTTGAGATTTAGAAAATCAACAGAACTTTAATGTCGATGTTTGTCGTCATTCATATTCAATCTATGTTTGACAAAACAAAATTTATGAGTTTAATTTTTATTCTCAATAATAGTTATTTCATTATCTGCTTTGTATTTTAGCAAATCCTTCCTTTTGGAAGAGGGAGAGATGATTGATGATGTTAAGACCAAGGAAGGAGGTGAAGAAGAACCTTTGGACAACATGGACTTTGAGGAAATTTCAGATGAGGAGCTGGAAGAGGAAAATAGACCACGTAAGATAAATTATCCATCACACATTAATAGATTTCTTAAAATGCATATGACCCTTGTATAATATTCCATTTGTAATGGTNGCTTGAAGGAGCTGAGCAGCCCGAGAAACTGACAACAGAAGCATCAGTAGAAGAGGCACAGGTTAATATCAAAGAAAATAAGGATGAGGAGGAGTTGATGTTAAGACCAAGGAAGGAGGTGAAGAAGAACCTTTGGACAACATGGACTTTGAGGAAATTTCAGATGAGGAGCTGGAAGAGGAAAATAGACCACGTAAGATAAATTATCCATCGCACATTAATAGATTTCTTAAAATGTATATGACCCTCTCCATACTTTATCTTGTATAATATTCCATTTGTAATGGTTATTTTGATATTCATACCAGGATCAACCATTTACCCAAAGGGAGCCTTTTTTTTGCTTCCTCTGACCATGTAATTAGTAATAGTTAATGAATAGGATGATATTTGGCAGAACAACATTCCTAACTGATACATCATTGTCCCTCTCCCAAATAATGACATTATCTTTTCAAAATGGAGCTTCATAAATTGGGGGACCAGGTGCTAGGCAGCCATGGAATCTCCATCTTGCCTGGTCTTATTCAGATTCTCAAGTATATTTCGTTTCTCTGTAATTAACACAGAAGAGTATTTTAGAAAATATTAGATCATTTTCTTCTACTAAAGTGGATTTAGCTTGATTGACATTAATTTAGTTAATTATCAATCTGTCATCAGAGGCTAGACACATTTGTTATAGTTCATTTGGTTTTGATGATGGCATTGATATGTGCAGTCAGTCAAAAGATGGAATTTCTGTGAAATATTGCTGGGTTTTGCAGCTAGTACAATTTTTAAAATCAATTTTTTCTACTTTTATTTTAATTTGATATCACAGACATTTTTGAATATTTTGTTTTAAAAACTTCAGCTATTAGATACTCTGAAGTGAAAGACAGTGGCATGAGTGGGATTCAAACCCTGGTCTCCCATTTTCTTTGCTGGTATTCTAACCACTAAATCGCCATACCACCTTGATTCTCATCATTCTTTAACTTTTATAGCCAGGAATGCCTCCTAAGGGTGCCTGAAATTCCCAACATATTTTCTTTTTTTTATTAAATTAGCCTATTTTCTGATTTTTTTAATGANTGGACAATGACTTATATCGTTTAAGTGTTCAGTTATTTGAAAGAACTGTTGTGTGAAGTATTATTTCTCCATTGGGAGAAATTAATTATTTCAAAGCTTATGAAAGCTTTGTTGTGTATATTTTAGACTTGTTACAGAATGCATTGTATAGAAAATTTACAATGCTAGAAAAGTTAATATTTACGAATCATCATGCCTCTGATTGATGATATTTTCCAATTTGTATTTTATTTTTGAGCTGTGAGATTTAATTGGACATTGAATAAATTAAGTATGATGCCTTTTTTGGCATCTAATAGGATTTTTATGTTTTTGTCTTTTTAAAATCCCAATAATTCTACTTAAGCATGTGAAGAAAATTTTTTAACAAAATTTGCCTTGTCACAAACTGACCTACTTCAAGAAGTATGAAATTGAGAGTTATGAATACAGTGAGAATAGCTTTAGTGGAAGAAGCATTTTGGCCACGCTTGGAGTTTCATATCGCTATGCTGGTACAAATTTCCTGAAAGAACTTACAAAGAATGTGAAAAAGAAGAAAGTGAAACCAGAGAAAGGAAAAGCATCTGATGACTATGTAGATTCTGAGAAGGATGCAGTCATGAAGGAATCTGACGTTAAGGAGGAAGTCAAAACAGAAGGTAGGAACTGCAGTAAGATACAAAAGATTGGCATTAATTGTCAATTAAAAGCATTTCTCAAACTAATGAGAGATGTTCTTATTGATTTATGTACAAATACTTTGTTTTAATGTGAACTTTATTGAATAAGTGGAAGCATTTCTAAGGTAGAATATGCATGAAAAAGTCAGACAAGATTTTGACACAAACCTGGATCTTCAACTTGATAGTTGTTCTAACCAATTGAGATATCTCGCCATTCTAAATCTTACTTTTCAGACAAACAATCAGACTTGATATTTGTGAAATCTATTTTTCTAGAGTGTTCATAAATCATATTTAGACTGGTTAAACATTTTTCTATTTATTAGTTATTACAAATCTTTGTATCGAGTAGAATGAGCTCAATTTTAAGCTCTCATTGTGTCTTGAATTTCCTATTTTTACTGAGCATTATAAACATAATGGTGCATGACATACTTCTGAAATGGTTTATCTATCTTTCCCAATGATTAACTGCAATATTTATTGTTCGCCTTTAATTAATAAATATTACCTATCTCTGCATAATTCCTATTATAGCTACATTTTAATTAATTCTCAGCAAACTACTGTTAATGTAGAAGCAAAAATTTTTAAGTAAAAAAAAAGAATAAATGAAACCATCTGATGGTTTGGAATCATGACAACCAGATGTCCAGACCAGATTCAACTGAATATTCTATGGTGATTGATTGGGTAATAGCAATCTGTTGGTCAAGAATGATAAGTAAGAAGGTGTATCAAATATGTAAAGTGATTTCACTGTTTTGGTTTGTTGATGTAATAATCACAAAAATTGTTAAGTCTTTAAAAAATGTGTAATTATGCATTTTTTCTGAGTTTTCCATTGTTTAAGTTTGTTTTTTTTTATTTGAGAGATTATTTAATCCTTTCTACAGCATGTTTATTTGAATCCAAATATTTCTGATTTAAGTATTTTGTAAGTAATTCATTACTATGGCACCATGTTCATCTCTAATTACGTAGTTTCCATGTTTTACCAAATTTTTCAGGTGAATGTGAAAAGAGTGGCAAAATTGCTATGGAAGAGGAGCTTGAAGGAGCTGAGCAGCCCGAGAAACTGACAACAGAAGCATCAGTAGAAGAGGCACAGGTTAATATCAAAGAAAATAAGGATGAGGAGGAGTCTACTGTGAATACCAAAGAGGACAAGGAGAATGAAAAAGAGGGAGAAGAGGACAAAGGACTTCAATTCCTACATCCAGTGCCTGGAGTTCATGCATCATTGCGAATACGAAGGCAGCGGCTTCGGAATCTCTTTTCTTTTGCCACACACAGAGGGCAGCATGGAATGGCTCTCTCAGCACGAAGAGATCTTGCAATAAGGTAACTGAAAATTTGCTTGAGTACAATAATTTCTTATTCAGTGATACCTCACTGTTCCACCATCTCTAAATATGGGAAACTATGAACAAACTCAGATTTTTCTAAATTTACCAAATCATGCTGAAGTCACTTAAGGGTGTCGGATACAATTTAAACTAGCCCTCTTTTGCACTTTCTGTATTTTTTTTTAAGTTGTCAACCCTGAAGTTGGTTTGCAATAGCACACCATTCCAATCTTCATTCTGATTTCCTTTTTAACTCTTCATAGGAAGTGCAACCAGCATTGGCCATAATTTGCTGATTGTAGGACAGTCTTCCTTGATAGTTTCTTCCTTCAATCATTCCTTCCACTATTGTTCAAATGATGCGATCTCCACGTAGTATGTGACTGATTAATTTGACTCACCTTGTTTGGATGTTAATCCATAATGTCCTCATCTCTTTTGCTCTTCCAAACACTTCTTCGTTTGTTGTTCTTTCAACCCAACTAATTTTCAACATACTACGGTAGCACCAGGCTTCAAATGCATCCAATCTTCTTTTTTCTTGTATCCCAAGAGTCCACGTCTCACATCCATACAAAACAACACTGCACACATATGCTTTCAAGAATCTCTTCCTTGTATCTAGATTACCGTATTTAGTTCAAAGAAATCCCATGGAAGGTGGTGGAAGGGTGATGGTTTAAACAACTTACTGTAGCATGGAAGTTCTTTCAATCTGTTTGCTGCAGAACGTGCTGGACACATTGCTCGTACACAATTACAGAAATTGTGTGAAACCTATGTGTTCGGAAAGTGCCTGGATTAGAAGATAAAGGATTAAACTAAAACTCTGTACAAGAAGATTTTCGTAGCACTTCTTATTGCTGAGTACCCTTACAACGAAAGGCATTGAATTTTATATATGTTTTCTAATATTTTTCTCCATTGTGGTTTGCATGATCCTAACAGAGAATCTATGCAAGCATAGCAACATCATTCTAGCATTGAATGGGAAAAAACAAAATTTTTATCAATATGCATGCAATCATGGCAATGTTATTGCCAACAGCCTGCAAATGGATATTCAGACCTTGTATTGACTGCCCTTAGCTTTATTTTTTTCACTTGCTGTTTATAAATATTAAATTTAATAAGTAAACATTAATAATGTGTTTAAATTGAGNAAATATCTTTTCCATTCCATTTACTCTTATGTTTTAATGATTTTTCAGCTGTTGGAGATGCACTTGGTGTAGATTGGGGAGAACTAGTGTCTGAGACACGTTTGAAAGCTGGATCTGGAGAAGCAGAAGCAGCTGAGGATGACCCTGGATCTGCTCTGGGAAGAAATTACTGGAGTGGAAGAAGCATTTTGGCCACGCTTGGAGTTTCATATCGCTATGCTGGTACAAATTTCCTGAAAGAACTTACAAAGAATGTGAAAAAGAAGAAAGTGAAACCAGAGAAAGGAAAAGCATCTGATGACTATGTAGATTCTGAGAAGGATGCAGTCATGAAGGAATCTGACGTTAAGGAGGAAGTCAAAACAGAAGGTAGGAACTGCAGTAAGATACAAAAGATTGGCATTAATTGTCAATTAAAAGCATTCTCTCAAAATAATGAGAGATGTTCTTCTTGATTTATGTACAAATACTTTGTTTTAATGTGAACTTTATTGAATAAGTGAAAACATTTCCAAGGTAGATTATACATGAAAAAGTCGGACAAGACTTTGACACACACCTGGATCTTCAACTTGATAGTTGCTCTAACCAATTGAGATATCTCGCCATTCTAAATCTTGCTTTTCAGACAAACAATCAGACTTGATATTTGTGAAATCTATTTGTCTAGAGTGTTCATAAATCATATTTAGACTGGTTAAACACTTTTCTATTTATTAGTTATTACAAATCTTTGTATCGAGTAGAATGAGCTCAATTTTAAGCTCTCATCGTGTCTTGAATTTCCTATTTTTACTGAGCATTATAAACATAATGGTGCATGACATACTTCTGAAATGGTTTATCTATCTTTCCCAATGATTAACTGCAATATTTATTGTTCGCCTTTAATTAATAAATATTACCTATCTCTGCATAATTCCTATTATAGCTACATTTTAATTAATTCTCAGCAAACTACTGTTAATGTAGAAGCAAAAATTTTTAAGTAAAAAAAAAGAATAAATGAAACCATCTGATGGTTTGGAATCATGACAACCAGATGTCCAGACCAGATTCAACTGAATATTCTATGGTGATTGATTGGGTAATAGCAATCTGTTGGTCAAGAATGATAAGTAAGAAGGTGTATCAAATATGTAAAGTGATTTCACTGTTTTGGTTTGTTGATGTAATAATCACAAAAATTGTTAAGTCTTTAAAAAATGTGTAATTATGCATTTTTTCTGAGTTTTCCATTGTTTAAGTTTGTTTTTTTTTTATTTGAGAGATTATTTAATCCTTTCTACAGCATGTTTATTTGAATCCAAATATTTCTGATTTAAGTATTTTGTAAGTAATTCATTACTATGGCACCATGTTCATCTCTAATTACGTAGTTTCCATGTTTTACCAAATTTTTCAGGTGAATGTGAAAAGAGTGGCAAAATTGCTATGGAAGAGGAGCTTGAAGGAGCTGAGCAGCCCGAGAAACTGACAACAGAAGCATCAGTAGAAGAGGCACAGGTTAATATCAAAGAAAATAAGGATAAGGAGGAGTCTACTATGAATACCAAAGAGGACAAGGAGAATGAAAAAGAGGGAGAAGAGGACAAAGGACTTCAATTCCTACATCCAGTGCCTGGAGTTCATGCATCATTGCGAATACGAAGGCAGCGGCTTCGGAATCTCTTTTCTTTTGCCACACACAGAGGGCAGCATGGAATGGCTCTCTCAGCACGAAGAGATCTTGCAATAAGGTAACTGAAAATTTGCTTGAGTACAATAATTTCTTATTCAGTGATACCTCACTGTTCCACCATCTCTAAATATGGGAAACTATGAACAAACTCAGATTTTTCTAAATTTACCAAATCATGCTGAAGTCACTTAAGGGTGTCGGATACAATTTAAACTAGCCCTCTTTTGCACTTTCTGTACTTTTTTTTAAGTTGTCAACCCTGAAGTTGGTTTGCAATAGCACACCATTCCAATCTTCATTCTGATTTCCTTTTTAACTCTTCATAGGAAGTGCAACCAGCATTGGCCATAATTTGCTGATTGTAGGACAGTCTTCCTTGATAGTTTCTTCCTTCAATCATTCCTTCCACTATTGTTCAAATGATGCGATCTCCACGTAGTATGTGACTGATTAATTTGACTCACCTTGTTTGGATGTTAATCCATAATGTCCTCATCTCTTTTGCTCTTCCAAACACTTCTTCGTTTGTTGTTCTTTCAACCCAACTAATTTTCAACATACTACGGTAGCACCAGGCTTCAAATGCATCCAATCTTCTTTTTTCTTGTATCCCAAGAGTCCACGTCTCACATCCATACAAAACAACACTGCACACATATGCTTTCAAGAATCTCTTCCTTGTATCTAGATTACCGTATTTAGTTCAAAGAAATCCCATGGAAGGTGGTGGAAGGGTGATGGTTTAAACAACTTACTGTAGCATGGAAGTTCTTTCAATCTGTTTGCTGCAGAATGTGCTGGACACATTGCTCGTACACGATTACAGAAATTGTGTGAAACCTATGTGTTTGGAAAGTGCCTGGATTAGAAGATAAAGGATTAAGCTAAAACTCTGTACAAGAAGATTTTCGTAGCAGTTCTTATTGCTGAGTACCCTTACATTGAAAAAGGGCATTGAATTTTATATATGTTTTCTAATATTTTTCTCCATTGTGGTTTGCATGATCCTAACAGAGAATCTATGCAAGCATAGCAACATCATTCTAGCATTGAATGGGAAAAAACAAAATTTTTATCAATATGCATGCAATCATGGCAATGTTATTGCCAACAGCCTGCAAATGGATATTCAGACCTTGTATTGACTGCCCTTAGCTTTATTTTTTTCACTTGCTGTTTATAAATATTAAATTTAATAAGTAAANAGAGATCTTGCAATAAGGTAACTGAAAATTTGCTTGAGTACAATAATTTCTTATTCAGTGATACCTCACTGTGCCACCATCTCTAAATATGGGAAACTATGAACAAACTCAGATTTTTCTAAATTTACCAATTCATGCTGAAGTCACTTAAGGGTGTCGGATACAATTTAAACTAGCCGTCTTTTACACTTTCCGTAGTTTTTTTAAGTTGTCAACCCTGAAGTTGGTTTGCAACAGCACACCATTCCAATCTACATTCTGATTTCCTTTTTAATTCTTCATAGGAAGTGCAACTGGCATTGGCCATAATTTGCTGAATGTAGGACAGTCTTCCTCAATGGTTTCTTCCTTCCAATATTGTTCGAATGATGCGATCTCCACGTAGTATGTGACTGATTAATTTGACTCGCCTTGTTTGGATGTTAATCCATAGTGTCCTCATCTCTTTTGCTCTTCCAAACACTTCTTCGTTTGTTGTTCTTTCAACCCAACTAATTTTCAACATACTACGGTAGCACCAGGCTTCAAATGCATCCAATCTTCTTTTTTCTTGTATCCCAAGAGTCCACGTCTCACATCCATACAAAATAACACTGCACACATATGCTTTCAAGAATCTCTTCCTTGTATCTAGATTTCCGTATTTAGTTCAAAGAAATCCCATGGAAGGTGGTGGAAGGGTGATGGTTTAAACAACTTACTGTAGCATGGAAGTTCTTTCAATCTGTTTGCTGCAGAATGTGCTGGACACATTGCTCGTACACAATTACAGAAATTGTGTGAAACCTATGTGTTCGGAAAGTGCCTGGATTAGAAGATAAAGGATTAAACTAAAACTCTGTACAAGAAGATTTTCGTAGCACTTCTTATTGCTGAGTACCCTTACAACGAAAGGCATTGAATTTTATATATGTTTTCTAATATTTTTCTCCATTGTGGTTTGCATGATCCTAACAGAGAATCTATGCAAGCATAGCAACATCATTCTAGCATTGAATGGGAAAAAACAAAATTTTTATCAATATGCATGCAATCATGGCAATGTTATTGCCAACAGCCTGCAAATGGATATTCAGACCTTGTATTGACTGCCCTTAGCTTTATTTTTTTCACTTGCTGTTTATAAATATTAAATTTAATAAGTAAACATTAATAATGTGTTTAAATTGAGCACAGTATCATTGTGAGATACCTAATACCAGTGGCTGTAAGGGAATTGTTGACCAGTACCACCTGTTAATCTGGGATGCAGGGGGTTTAAAAGTTTGGCTTCCTTCATTTTATTTTTCCTTGGGAAAACCTTTATTTATGTAGCATATTGTTTTGGAAAAATTCTGCTGATTATAGCTAAAAATCAGTTAAAACCCTAATAGGAACATTATATTTGTTGTTTAATGAAGTAATTAATGGAATATTGCCAAATATGAGTAAAACTTTGAGAATTCCTGTTTTTATCCATACTCTCTATATTCTCATTTATCGTAATTCAACTATCATTAATTTATTTTGCTCTAAAATGTATTAAACCTGTACTAAGTTAAGTTTTGGATTTTGTCTATTTATTAATTAATTTACTTATGCCATTTCTTTTTTATTCAGGTGACAACTTTGCAACTTGCCTGCAAAGGAGATGTGCGGTTTCACTCCTTCAAACGTGGACAATGACTTATATCGTTTAAGTGTTCAGTTATTTGAAAGAACTGTTGTGTGAAGTATTATTTCTCCATTGGGAGAAATTAATTATTTCAAAGCTTATGAAAGCATTGTTGTGTATATTTTAGACTTGTTACAGAATGCATTGTATAGAAAATTTACAATGCTAGAAAAGTTAATATTTACGAATCATCATGCCTCTGATTGATGATATTTTCCAATTTGTATTTTATTTTTGAGCTGTGAGATTTAATTGGACATTGAATAAATTAAGTATGATGCCTTTTTTGGCATCTAATAGGATTTTTATGTTTTTGTCTTTTTAAAATCCCAATAATTCTACTTAAGCATGTGAAGAAAATTTTTTAAGAAAATTTGCCTTGTCACAAACTGACCTACTTCAAGAAGTATGAAATTGAGAGTTATGAATACAGTGAGAATAGCTTTATGATAATTTCAAAATCAGAGAAAAAAGCCATAAAACCACGTGTGTTGATGTATATAAGCTGATGTTCTGTAGATATGTATGGCTTACTTTCCAAAAAAGTTTTTGTGGTTCTGGATGAGCATGATATTTAATCTTTTTTGCTTATGATCTTTCATGGATTGTTTCAATAGTTCTGCCTATTTTGTAGGTTTTATCTGAGAAAATTTCTTAGCTACTGTTTTTTTAGTCCATCAAATACTATGATTTTGTACTTGAGTTTGAAGAGTAATGATTTGGATAGGGATTGTCCTGATGCTACTCATACTATATTTTTAAAGTTCCAGGAGAGAAATGTAACCTCTGCCGTCCTCTTCATTATAAATTTACTTTCCATAAATTTATCTGGATGAAGCTACTCACTTAAGCAGAGATCAAATAGTACTGTGTCATATTTAGTAGCTTCTGATGAGTGTCTTCATGTATCTCTTGTTGACTATTTCCTAGCTATGTTTTGCACAGTATATTTTTACGTAATGGTGTAAATTTATTATGAGGCAATACTTGGACAAAAGGAATATAGTCTTGGCTTCATTCCCACCATCAGTTTAAAAAATGTGGTGAGAGAAAATAGTGAGACCCTGATCATGCTCAAATTGGTTGTCAAAGTTGCACTTAATGTGCATGGTGCCTAAGAGTAAGGCACCAAGCACATGAAAGGTAACTGGTCACCAGGCTGCTATTAAGGTCTGGTTATTAAGTTTCATGTATGGGAAAATGCATGTTTCATGTTTGAGGTGGGAAATACTTGTAAGTACTCCCAACTGATTTGCACCAATTTGCTCTCACTCAACTATAGGTGTACCTTTAGGCAGCAAAGCCATGCCATCTTATGGGTGCATGGCACCTGGGCAGTGATATCTAAAGGGCATCAGCAGAAGCATAACCAATCATTATTGTAATTTAAACATCATTATTTGTTGTTTTGTGTGTAATAGACATATCTTATCAAGGAGAGATTAAAATGTAAAATTAAAGATTGGTGAACATTAAGAAGAAAGAATTACAGATTACCCAAGATGAGAAAGGAAGTGAAGTGGATTTAATTGAAAATTTGGAATCAATAAAAGAATATCTGGCATAATGAATAAANGGCCAAAGCCATGAGCACTCTAACAGTTTTTCGTTGAACAACTGGGCTGTAGGTCTCCAGATAATCACTACCATACCTCTGACGGAAACCCTGTGCCACTAATCTGGCTTTGTACTTCACAATTACCTCACCTTGTTTCTTAACAGTAAAGACCCATTTACTACCTACAATATTTGCCCCGACAGGACGCTGCACAATTTCCCAGCTACCAAGTTCCTGCATTGTGCTCAATTCCTCCTTCATGGCACAACTCCACTCCTCTGCTTGGGGTCCATCTAGTGCTTCCTCTGCAGTGGTTGGGATCACAATGCCATCGGGGCTTACCTTCCCTTCACACTGTACAAGATAACAGCATGGCAGAGTACATACTTCCCTAGTTTTCCTTTCCCTCTGTGATCGCCTCAGGTGCTCCTCTGGGTTTGGGTCATAGACAGCCTCAAACTGACCAGCTGCTTGATCTTCTCTTCCTCCAATGTCAATGACCTCAGGAATCTCTGCAGGTACCGGTGCCCCTCCTAGAATTAGTTCCAAGTCCTCTACGCCTACCTCCCGCTGGATTGGCGCCTCTCCTGAGTCTGGGATGGTTTCGTCAACAAACAGCTGGTTGTCAACCAGCTGATCCTCAACTATGAATGGGATGGGGTCTCCCTTTTCCATCTTGGATATCTTATGGAATGGGAAGATATTCTCCCTGAACACAACATCTCTGCTAATGATGACCTTTTGCTCTTTCACGTCCCACAGCCGATATCCCTTTACACCCTCCTCATAACCAAGCATAGCACACTCCCTTGCCCGGGCACTGAGCTTCCCTTGACGGAGATCCTTTGGTATCCATGCCCATACTTGGCAGCCAAATACCCTCATATTTTTCAAATCTTCCTTTGAGAGTTTTCGGTCTGTCCATTTTTCCAGGGGGGTGATGAATCCTAGGGGTGCAGAAGGGCATCTATTCCGCTGATAGCATGCTGTCTGCACTGCCTCAGCCCAGAAGTTGCTTGGCATTCCGGATTCAATCAGTAGGCATCTTACTACATTGAATAAGGTCAGATTGGTCTTCTCTGCCAGGCCATTTTGCTGGGGTGTGTATGGTACAGTTCTTCTATGAAAGATTCCATTCACTCTAAGGTAATCGCTGAATTCTTCACTCATATACTCCCCACCATTATCACTTTGGAATTCCTTTATTCGCCTATTATGGAACACCTCTACAGTTGTTTTATACTTTCTGAACTCCTCTAGCACATCACTTTTCTTTCGGATCGCCGTTGCTTTCAGGTATCTCGATGCCTCATCAATAAATGTAACCACATACACCTTTTGTCCAATTGATTACGGGTGGATGGGGCCAGCAAGATCCGAATGAATTCGATCCAGTATGCACTCCGCTTTACCAGCGGCATTTTCAGGGAATTTTGTTCTTCTCATTTTACCTTTGATGCATGGCAAACAGTCTTCTCCCTCTCTCACCTTCTTCGGCATCTCTAGTTCTGGGTCGAAATTCTTCATTGCTGTCTCACCAGGATGTCCCAGCCTCTGATGCCAGGTAGTGTAGGTAACGTTTGCCTTTCTTATAGAGTTGACCTCCTTTCTTATCTCCTCTACGGTAACTCCATTCACTGTTGTGACATAGTACATGCGAAAAACCCTATGAGCTTGAAATATTAAACTCTCGCCTTGAAAAAACTGAGACTTTCCATCTCGTGTCACAACCTTAACGCCCTTCTCTTCAATCTGCCCTTGGGACAACAAGTTGTCCTGCAATTCTGGCACATACAATACGTCTGAGAGCGTAATGTCCTTTCCTCCACACTCGTCAGACATGTGAAGTGTGATCTTTCCGATGCCTTCAATCTTTAGAGGGGCTCCATCTCCTACTCTCACTATTCCGTCAGACCTTTTTAAATCAAAAAATAAGTCCCTCCGTCTTGTCATATGATCTGAGGCTGCACAGTCGAGGGTCCATACTCCGTCATTGCTTGGTATTTCCCTCCTCGAGTACAAGGCAATATGTTCCCTCGTAACAACTGATACCGTGGCTCTCTTCTCCTCTTCTTTCTTCCTTTCGGATTTTCCTTCATTTAAGGATTTGGGGCAGTTCCTAGCTATATGGTTGGGTTTTCCACACGCATAGCACCAGAATTTTCTTGGTCGTTGCTGCTCCTTCCCCTTTTCCTCTCCGCTTGTGCTCCCATCATGGCAGCCCTTGGTTCCTTCTAAGTAGCTGTAGCTCCTACCATGGCCCTTATTTTGGCTAACCCTCAATGCCAAATGTTCTTGCCTCTCCCTATTATTTATTTGTTCTTCCTCCTCCATCAGTACCCTCTTCACATTCGCCATGGTCATTCTTTCCGGCTGCGCGACCAAGGTTTTCGCCGTGATTTCGTACTCTCTCGGAAGTCCGGTAAGACAGAGGGCCGCGAGTTGCTTGTCCGTGAGACCCAATCTTCCCCAGCTGTTTGTTCATATTTACAATGGAGTTGCAGTACTCTAATACCAAAGTTCCATTGGTCTTTACGGTCGAACACAGCTCTCTGAGTTTTTGCGCCGCTCCGAACTCTGTGTTTTCCAAGCAAATCTCCTCCAGCGTCACCCAGGCCTCTTTCGCCGTCTCATGATCGCTAATGTCATTTATTAGCTCTTCGCTGACGGTTCTCATTATTAGGGCCAACGCCGATAAGTTATTCTTCGCACGACGTCGAATTTCCGTTTGTGTTAGTTGGGACGCGTCGGCATCTTCGTAACCTATAACGGCCTCCCAACAGTCTCTCGCCAATAATTCCGTCTTAACTCTGGCTTTCCATCCATTGTAGTTCTTTCTTGTAAGCCTCGGAATACTNCTTGTGCTCCCATCATGGCAGCCCTTGGTTCCTTCTAAGTAGCTGTAGCTCCTACCATGGCCCTTATTTTGGCTAACCCTCAATGCCAAATGTTCTTGCCTCTCCCTATTATTTATTTGTTCTTCCTCCTCCATCAGTACCCTCTTCACATTTGCCATGGTCATTCTTTCCGGCTGCGCGACCAAGGTTTTCGCCGTGATTTCGTACTCTCTCGGAAGTCCGGTAAGACAGAGGGCCGCGAGTTGCTTGTCCGTGAGACCCAATCTGTTCTTCCCCAGCTGTTTGTTCATATTTACAATGGAGTTGCAGTACTCTAATACCGAAGTTCCATTGGTCTTTACGGTCGAACACAGCTCTCTGAGTTTTTGCGCCGCTCCGAACTCTGTGTTTTCCAAGCAAATCTCCTCCAGCGTCACCCAGGCCTCTTTCGCCGTCTCATGATCGCTAATGTCATTTATTAGCTCTTCGCTGACGGTTCTCATTATTAGGGCCAACGCCGATAAGTTATTCTTCGCACGACGTCGAATTTCCGTTTGTGTTAGTTGGGACGCGTCGGCATCTTCGTAACCTATAACGGCCTCCCAACAGTCTCTCGCCAATAATTCCGTCTTAACTCTGGCTTTCCATCCATTGTAGTTCTTTCTTGTAAGCCTCGGAATACTGGAGAAAATGGCGGCCTCGTGGCCGATCTCTGATACCGCCATATTGAGTCGTTGCCTCGCCTTGCTTCACGTGTTCTTGAGTTCAGTATTTATCTACACTTTAAACACTCTAACAACGTATCTGGGCCCATAACCTGTTGAATCGATTCCTTCGTAATTATCCCAACTCCCTGGATAATTTCCTATACGCACTAGATTCTAGGGTAAAAGGATCGAATAACTCACAACACAGCCTTTCCGTTAGCAAATCGAAGCCGAACTGACTCCTTACCCTTTATTCTAATACCATACAAAACCCTTGAGGGCAGCACTATACAGGGCGCCTTACAAACTGTTATGTTTCGCTACCAACTTAACATGAAGCATATTTAGCTATCTTTAGCTGAAGCTATCATTGCAAAATCAAGTTGCTAAATAAATCATTATTGCTGTTTTTAAGATATTCGATATGTATGGTAATTTTCTTTTAATAAGTGTGTGAACAATGCTCATTGTATTTTTTAAGTTTTACAATAACTAGAACTTTCTAGAATCATCGATTTAATCATTTACTGAATATTAAATTATACGCTTTTGCTGCATTTAGACTACTGAAGTGGTTGATGAAGATGCTCTCGAGTGTACTTGTAACAGCAGGTCCCCTGCATAGCAGTGATCTTAAGTGGGAGAGAAGGCACTTGCTGATATTGAAGAAGTTTCATATCTCTCGAAAATAGGAAACACTACTATGCCTATCTTTCAGCAATATGAAATATCTTCAATATCAGCAAGTGCCTTCTCTCCCACTTAAGATCACTGCTATGCAGGGGACCTGCTGTTACAAGTACACTCCAGATGCATCTTCATCAGGTTTCCACTTCAGCACTGTGTAAATGCAGCAAAAGCATACAATTTATTATTCACTACAATACAATTTATCAACAATAAAAGAATTTTATATTCAAACTACGCGCCCATGAAGTGATTAGCGTCATCCATTGTCTGCGATAGGTACTCCGTGGTCGATAGAATGATTACAGCTCCATCTATTAACGGCTGCATAGTACTAAACGTACTAAATGAGCGTGCCTAACGCAATACGTCACTTGACGAGGACTGTTGCTGATCGTATTGTTGCTGGTGTTTCTGTCACTGCTGTTTTTATCAAATTATGGCGTATTCTGTCGCGGAATTTTCAGCTCTAGGGTTGTCTTATTCGGATATAACGTCTAGTATTTACGATAGCAATTACGACGTTGCTGATCCATCTGTTCTTATAAAGAAATCGCAGGAGATAGATTCACTGGTTTGTTGTTTTCTTTATGGGTTAACAATTTCTCAATTGATCACGGTTTTTCCGTCATCATCATTCCTATCATCTAATATAATGTTTCAGGACGTTTGCTCCTGCGGAGTGAAAGATGTGATCGTATTGGCCGAATTTTCGGAAATTAAGGGACCCCTTCCCATTGTTTCCGTTCCGCCAAGTTGTAGAAATGATTTTAATTTGGATATTGATGATTTCATACTGAAAATCATGTCAATAGATTATCAGGCGAACTCCAGGTATGTGAAATTATTTTTTCTCGTTAATGTAAAAGCTGGAATTCTGAAATATACATCCTATGAGAGGGTATTTATATATTTTCTTAATTATAGGTATATGTCTATATGTTTATAAACTAATGTATTCTTTTTCTATAAATTAATAATGATAAACAT
>KZ308874.1:0-99394 GCA_000376725.2 Ladona fulva
AGAAGGAAGTGCCTCACGGAGCCGCCGATTTTTTTGCCGTAAAGTCCCGGGTTTGGACATCTAGGAAAAAAGCGGACTTCCATTCTACGCATAATGGGTTCGATTCTAGGAGACCCCAAAAACGGCCATTTTCCTTAAGAATGCATTGAGCGCATTTTCAAAAATTCGTATAGCGTATTTAGCGTAAAGATAGAACGTTGAAATTTACGGCGTGGTTAGAACGTATTTTTATCTTATTTTTGACGAAAGAGATTTATACCTAATGGCCCCAGGTTCGGTGCTAGGTACTTGGTGCAAAACTTTCAAAAAATCATTTAGGGTATTTCTAGGTAGGATAGACCGTTGAAATTCACGTCATCGATAGAGATCAAACACCTCTATAGTATACCTTAAGGATTTTACCCTGAGGGTCCTAAGTTCGATGCTAGGGCAGTTTTTCTGTCTGAAGTTACTGAATTCATTTAGGGTTTCTTCCGTCAAGATACATTTTTGAAATTCACGGTGTTGTTAGAATAGATGATTGTCTATCGTATGCCGTAAAGCTTTTTGCCCTAAAGGACCAGGTTCGATCCCAGGACCATTCGAATTACCAAATTTTCAAAAATTCGTAACAGTATTTCCAGGGCAGGTAGAAGGTTGAAATTCGTGACATCTATAGAAGATAGGGATTTCTATCGTATGCCGTAAGGGTATCTGTCCTAATAGACCCTGGTTCGATGCTAGGACAAATCGTATGGATGTATTTTGAATAATTTATTTACGTTTTGTAGTTGGTGGATGGCAGTCAGTTTATAGCAGGTGGAGTGTTGCAGGAGTTGTACATTGCCTTAGTTAATCTATCTTACATTAAGCTTGCGGTATGCAAGCAACTTTTACTCGTATATATATACGAGTAAAAGTTGCTTGCATACTGCAAGCTTAATGTAAGATAGTTTAACTATGGCATTACATACCACCTGCAACAGTCCGCAATCCAGACACAGAGTTAAATGCACCAACTACAATAACCTAAACGAATTATTCATAATACGTTCATAAGAATTGTCCTAGCATCGAACCTGGGTCTATGAGGACAAATATTCATACAGCATACGATAGAAATCCCTATTTTCTATACATGTAGCGAATTTCAACCTTCTACCTGACCGGGAAATCCCGTAACGAATTTTTGAAAATTCGGTCATTCGAATGGTCCTGGGATCGAACCTGAGACTTTAGGTCAAAAAGCTTTACGGCATACGATAGACAATCATCTATTCTAACAACACCGTGAATTGCAAGTTTCTATCTTAACGGAAAATACCCTAAATGAATTCATGAACTTCAGACAGAATAACTGCCCTAGCATCGAACTAAGGAACCTCAGGGTAAAAAGTAAATATTTGTAATTAAATTTTCTCTTCTGAAATAGTTTAGGATGTAAAAATAATTTGTATGTGCGATACATCGACAAAAGTGATATTTGCTAATTCCCCATAAATTGAATCGTTTTCGAAAATTATCTTGGTAAACATGAATTTCAGCGTGCTAAACTAAGGTTGACCTAAATTGATGTGGCTTTTCAAATATTATGTACGCAAATATGACCCGTGATCATCTTTTAGCGGAAGATTTTTTATTACAGTATTTACATTTTTGTACTGTTTAAGCAAATTAACCATCTGTTTAGCTCAACTAACTTATATTGACAATCTTGAAACTCGCAGTCTTTGACATTAAAAAATACAGTAATGAGATAAAAAAGTATTCATATAGCGATATAGTTGAAGATTATTAATTCCTTATTGTTTATAATGTTTGATAATTCAAAACAGACATAATGAAATTATTTATTGTATGGAGATACGTTTCTAAATATATAAAATAGTCAAAAGCGTTTAAGTTTTCGCAGATATTATATGCACAATGCGCGCAAATATTTGCGCTGGGTCAGCTAGTTGTTCATAAAATGAATATTATTGTGTTTTATAATTTAAGATAAAGTGTTTACTTACTTGCATTCGAGGAAAGCGTTCTTGCTCGGCAACAGGTTGGATTCAATCATGGCGATGCTCTGGAAAAGATATGTTGTAAAACACTCATGTTAATCTCACATTAATTTTTAAGTTTGAGGAAAAATTGGACATTTTGAGTTTCCGTTGGAAGAATGTTGCCAAGGTTACGAAATGTTTACCATTTGCAAAATATCATGATTGAAGATTGATGGAGGTCAATATCCATTGGAGGTTTATGCCCAAGTGACACTGTTCATTATATTATTTGAAACACTAGTCATTTCAATATATTTGAACCTATAGTAAGTATTTTTATATTGAATTTAAGTTTCGTTTGTGTAAAGTTAATAATTTTTGAGAGATAAAATTTCCAAGTCCGTTAAGGAGCGAGAAAAAACTGGCACTTTTTTCGTCCTACCTGTGATAAACATTCAAACAGAATTTTTTAATTATGGTTGAACGCAGGATAAATATACTAAAATTTGATGGAAACTGTTTTTCTTTAGGATCGCAAGTTTCGTTTTAATTTCACTCGTAACTCGAGTGCCCATAATAAAAAATACGACATTAATCTGCCGTTCTCTTCTCTAACTTAATTTACTATTTTGCTTCAGTGTTAGATTTTTTAGCAACCCGTTTTGTAAATATTGCATTATAAATAGACCAGGAAATAAGAGGTAGCTTATGAAGAAAGAAATCGTATTTGCTGTATTCTTTGTAGGAGCGCAGAATTCCATTTCTTGCGGGTGGTAATTCGATATGGAGAGCTAAGTCGGGGTCTAATTTATAGCTCCCTTTGGAAGTTAAACAACTTCTGATCTTCGGAACCTGACAGCTGTCGCCGAGTGCGAAATTGGGCTCAATTGAGAGGCATTATCCACGTTACAACCTTTTTCCTGCCTATTTCCCTCTTAGACGGCAAAATTGGCAGTTGCTCTATCGCGCGCAGAAATCATGACCTCTAGACGGAATTTCGGAATCTGGAAAATTGATGTCTTTCATTTCTGGAGATCGCACAATTTCCAGGGTAATTCCCTTCTCGAGACAGTGAATTTAATGCTTCCACTTTCATTGGGCTAATAGTCGGCGGGATCTTTATATTTTAAGGAAACGAAAGAAATGGCGTTGAATAGGGAATATTAAGGCACATTAACCTACTGATGGTAGAAAGAACACACATATATGTATATATTAGGTTTGTTATTATGATAGTTCATAAGTTATTCGCTCTGTAATTTTTATAAATATGAATCATGGTAGAATTGAAAGCTAAAAATGTTGGCGGGATATCTGAAAGATAGTTTAATCAAATTTAAGAGAATACTGCAAATTTAAGACTCAAAGTAAAAATACCTCTTTTTACGCCTGTTTTACTGATAATTCATTCATCCCCCAAGATCTAGTTTCCTATCCTTTCCCCTTCCTACACTGATAAATGTGGCATTTTATTGCCTCGATCGTGAGAATGTAGTATATAACTGTACTTGGGAAACTAGAACCCAATTAAGAAACACTTGTAAAGTTTTTCTCTAAGAATTGTTTACCATAACGTATGCTCGATGTTCGAATCACAGAAAATGGAGATAATTTAATCATATTTATAAAAAGCAAATATCTGTCCGTCCGTCCGTCCCCCTATTTATCTCAGAAACGGCTTGCCTTAAAGATCTGAAACAAACTGCATTGTGTTTCTACGATTTTGAAACCCCCAGGAAAACTATTCTCATCTATGCGAAGGCCCGGGTTAGGGTAAGGAACCCTTAATACGTTTCCATAAGAAATGTACGTAAAATAGGTTTTCGTTACCTGCAGAGGTTGTTTCTTTTACAAAACTAAATTAGAAACAATAGTCCTACGAAGTTGAGACAAGTGCCAAAAGAAAGGAAAATAATCATAAAATCTTATTTTAGTCGTGAATCATTCATATGAATTCGAAATTGCGAGAACTTTGATAAAATAGACGGAAAATTCGTAATTTTTTTGAGAAGTAAGCAACCTATCCCTTTGACGACCAAAGCAATCGTTGAACATTTATTTCCTTAGTTACCTCATATAAATACACGAAGATAATCGGTTATATAGATATACTTTTCCATATGAAATGTACGTAAAATAGGTTTTCGTTACCTGCAGAGGTTGTTTCTTTTACAAAATTTAAATAGAAACAATGGTCCTACAAAATCAAAAGAAGTGTCACAACAAAGGAAAATGATCATAGATTCTTATTTTAGTCGTGAAATATTGATATAGATCCAAAATTTCATAGATTTTGATAAGACTGTAATTTCGTGAAATATTTGGGAAATAAACAACCCATCCCTTTGACGACTAAGACCATTGTTGGATGTTGATTTCATGAATTATCCCATATAAGTGCACGGGGATAATCAGTTCTTAGAACTTTTATAAGAAATTTACGCAAACAAGACTTTCACGACTTGAAAACAGTAGNATATATTACCTAATATAACATTAAATTATCCTTAAATTATGTATAAGTTATGTCAAGTGCATTAAAAATGGCATTTTTTAAAGCGTAGGAATGGATTGACACATTACTCATTATTTAGGACATTGAAAAAGTCTTTATTTCTGAAGAAGTCAGAATTTGAGGATATACTTTCATATAGACTACCTGATTTCACGTATTTTCCCTAATTGTCATCTAAATGTTATTATAGTCTTTTTATTTAAATTCATTAATTTTGCACTATCTATTTATTGTAGAAATATTTATCTCTGCACTTTTGGTAACGACAGTTTGCTGCTTTTAACTACATTTTTAATACATACAATGTGATCTTGCAAAGACCACTAAAGAGATAGAAGTATAAAGTATGTGAAACAGGTTATACTCACTGGAATTCTTTCAGCATCATCTTGGGTTGTGAAGGTTGTCCTGATTTCTGAAATCATGGATAAGTTAGTAGCTGTGAATGCATATGCTTGAACAGGGGATGGAGATGACTCAGGTGCATCCTGAAAGATTCCTTCATCCATCAATATTGTTTCCCTTGACATCTCAGGGTCAAAATCCACCTATGGAACACATTTAAGAGACTTACACATTTCCCATTGATTTAATATAACTGTGAGAATATTAGAAAAGTACTCACAACCCACTAATAGAACTTTTAAATAATTAATTCACGTCCAATATTAGCTAATTTAATAATATTCTATAATTGTATAATACGACTGACAAAATTAAATGCTTAGATACACGAAGTCAGTGTTTAAAGCTGTTTAGAAGTCTAAATTAAAAATAGAGAAATTACCAAAGTGACCACCGCACAGCATGAAACAAGTAATGCTGTTATTAGGAAAACAGCAAGACGCAGCCAACGATGAGACGCGACTGCACCACTGGTGGTTGAATGGCCATCGTCTTCGTGGTTGTGTTCTCCAATGCCCTCAGCATCCCCTGAAGTAGGGATTTGGGTGGAAGATGACGATCCACGAGCTAAGTGGAGGCATATGAGTATTCTTCGCAGAATGGAGTACACAGGCCGTGAGGAGGTTGATGAGCTTGGTTGAGGGTGACAGTTTTCCAGCCAGCAGAGGTAAAGGAAGATCATGAGAGCTGCCAGTGTTGAGCCAAAAGTTCCGTAGAGTACCAGACTCCTTAAACATAACAAACAACTCATTGAAATCTTACTTATCCAATTTCAAAGTTTACAACATGAAAAAGAAATGATGGTTTGTGAGATGCATTTTAAGTTAGCATACAATATTGAATAATTACATCATGGAAGAAGAAAATTGAACAAAATTCATCCTTTAGGAAAATTTGAGATCTCTTTGTTCACTGGAATTAATATTTGTGATTCTTTGCATTGATGGATGAGCTTTCAAGTCTACCCAAGCGTCTAAATCTGTTAACGTACAATCAAAGAAGTAAGAAGAAGAGTAATAACTTACATGGGACTTGTGAGTACTTGGATGAAAGTCATACAAAGGAAGAGAGTCACAGCGCATGATATATAGAAGCGGAATTGAGGATCTGTTTGCTCTCTGTAAGCCGTTTCTTGGCTTCCACGTCTGAACCATAGTGAGACTGGATTCAGTTCCTCAGAGTTGAACCACTTCCTTCAAGAGAGAAACAGTGAGAAATATACGATAAAAGATAGTGATGATTATAATATCTAAGCGATACCATAATAGCTGAGTGACTTAATACCATTTACTCAGTATGATTGATGTGGGTCATTAGGAGGGTCGTACCGATTGCAGTTATGGGAAAAAGGTTGCGCAAAGGTTTAGCATTCATTATGCACAAAAGATGCAGACTATCTTTGCTCCTCTTGCAACATAATCGCGCAATATACGAAAGACGGCTTACGGGGTATTAATGTACTTATAGGAGGGAGATGGAATAAGTCATACTGTGGCTGAATTTTGCATGGGTTATTTGGAAAGTCTTACGTGATTGGATGGAAAAAAGTTGTTAGCATTTATTTTGCACAATAGACTCGGAATACCGTTGCCATTTTGTAACAATTACACAGGCGTTTTAGGATCTTTTTGTATTGTATAATGAGGTTTTGTATACCTTCATCGTAGAAGTAAGCCCTCAGTTCATCGAACCATTTTCTTCCTCGATACCGTGAAACCTTATTCCACCCAAAAATGACTTCGGATGAGGAATCAACTGAAAATCGCTTGGTGCCAAATCGAGGCTATTCAAAGGATTATGGAGAACTCCCAAATCTCGACACATGGTCTACATATTGGCGGCATGCATTGCCATGAAGAAGCTGAACCCCATTTGCCAGGAAACCTTCTCTAAGCACATATATGACACTGTGACAGACATTTGATGCGCTGCGAATCACTGCGCGCTGTTCAAACGCGGATTTCTTTTTCGCGAACTTCTGTCTCTGCGATTCTTTTTCACCAGTGGGTTCACTCTTATTTCACAAATGCCTCTGAAGAACTCTTCGCGTTCATCTCGTTTTTCACTCGGTCCTCTTTTTTTCCCACGAAAGAGGAACTTTAACGGCTTAAGTAGAGTCTAAAATTTAACTGATGATTACAGAAATTAACTCTATAGTCAGAATATTCACTTCCAACGTACAGTTCTTCTTTCTATAGCACCAAAACAGCAAATCTCCAATAACTAATTACTGTGCGACCCTCCCATTTATTTTCTGTTGCAATTCCTAACCCCACTAAAATCATTGCATGTTCAGAAACTAAAACAGGCAAAAAAAATCACCTTTTCCATTGAGATAGACCATAAAAGGTAATGTATTGGCACTGTAAATATGTCTTCTGAAATAAAAGTCTTTTTCCGATGTGAACTACTGGGATACATGACAGAAACTAAAATGGTAGGCCAAAAACACGACAAATGGGGACATTGCTCACTTCTCCTTTAGCGTCACTCTTTACCAGTTCACCTCGTTATTCTACGAGAAATGGGAACACTGTCCGTATAATCGCGCATTGGGATGTTTTAGCTGTGGTGAGGCTATGCCATTGCCAGAAAGGTTCTTTCCTAAGGGGTCTCCTGAAATAATCTGTAATATATTACCTAATATAACATTAAATTATCCTTAAATTATGTATAAGTTATGTCAAGTGCATTAAAAATGGCATTTTTTAAAGCGTAGGAATGGATTGACACATTACTCATTATTTAGGACATTGAAAAAGTCTTTATTTCTGAAGAAGTCAGAATTTGAGGATATACTTTCATATAGACTACCTGATTTCACGTATTTTCCCTAATTGTCATCTAAATGTTATTCTAGTCTTTTTATTTAAATTCATTAATTTTGCACTATCTATTTATTGTAGAAATATTTATCTCTGCACTTTTGGTAACGACAGTTTGCTGCTTTTAACTACATTTTTAATACATACAATGTGATCTTGCAAAGACCACTAAAGAGATAGAAGTATAAAGTATGTGAAACAGGTTATACTCACTGGAATTCTTTCAGCATCATCTTGGGTTGTGAAGGTTGTCCTGATTTCTGAAATCATGGATAAGTTAGTAGCTGTGAATGCATATGCTTGAACAGGGGATGGAGATGACTCAGGTGCATCCTGAAAGATTCCTTCATCCATCAATATTGTTTCCCTTGACATCTCAGGGTCAAAATCCACCTATGGAACACATTTAAGAGACTTACACATTTCCCATTGATTTAATATAACTGTGAGAATATTAGAAAAGTACTCACAACCCACTAATAGAACTTTTAAATAATTAATTCACGTCCAATATTAGCTAATTTAATAATATTCTATAATTGTATAATACGACTGACAAAATTAAATGCTTAGATACACGAAGTCAGTGTTTAAAGCTGTTTAGAAGTCTAAATTAAAAATAGAGAAATTACCAAAGTGACCGAAAAGCGAAATTGTTATAATTCTGCAAATGAATAGAGCTAATGATTAAGGTTCTTAAACATGTTTAAGAACTTTTAGTGTGATCATGGGTTCGATGCCAGGGCACGTCAATCGCTACTCAATGAGGAATATACAAGCAATTCCGATAATTGTTTTAGCTATATCCCGATAATTAAATGTTATTATTTTAGCAGCATCAAAGCCGTAATAAAATTGGACAACTACCATAAATGCATTGGCGTATGTAATGTAATGTAATATAGATAAACTATTGCATTATACACCACCTGTAACACTCCGCCTGCAGAAAGACCGACCGACCGCAATGCCTTAAACGAATTATTGAAAATACGTCCGTACGAAATGTCATCGAATCAAGATCCACTAGGACTAAAGTCTTAATGCATACAGTATGAATAGATTGTCGGATTTTCATGCGAAATTAGGGAATATAACTTTCGAATGTTTCGCAAATAACAACGATCATAACGTGAGTTTTTTGTTTGTCAGCCTTAAGTTCCAAAGACTTTTCCTCACACTCTTTCTTTCTGTTATTAATTACTCCATGTTCACATTATAAAAACATACGAGGTTAAGTGGAATTGAGGCCCAATTCGGCATAATAAAGGGTTAGTCTATCCACCTATCTATCTCACCCACTGTAAACCGGTTGGAAAGCGCCGTGGGTTGCGCATCTATGATTTCTCAGTCCCAAAGATGAGGAGTTTCGAATCCCTCCCAATCAGAAATTCCAAGAGAAGACGCGGGATTCCTCCCGAGGTGCATTTCCATATATCGAGAGAGAATTTCATAGCCCGACCGAATCAGCAATACCAATGTAATCCATGCGCATCTCCTGGAGCCAATATTTGCCCGTCGCAGGAAATACAGGGCGTTTTAAACCTGGAAAGTGGGTTTCCATTAAACACCTGTGCATAGCGAAGCCCTTGAGCTCTCTACACCTCTTCCTCAAGTTCACACTTTCTCTCCAACGCCTCGAAGGGATGTTCTTCCTCAATTTTCGTTTATTTTTCATAAGCAGTCTTATGCCAAGGCTTATGACTTTTCCGGGTCTGGTGGAGCGCATGTTGGCGGCGGTGTAATGTCCGACGAATTACATCTCAGGGATGTTTTAGTGTTGGCAATGCACGGTTTTGTTTCATATGTCTCTTCAATGCGGCTACAGGTAGCCTGACCATATCTCCCGGAAAACGGGACATTTCCCATCAGTAAAACGGGACAATTTTATTGGTCGCATTTTTCTAGAAGGATGATTTCATTACTTAAATGCACATAATATTTGAAAGAATTTTGCCATTCTGTCGATCTAAATTTCATCTTAACCAGAGAGAGCGTCACTCTATCTCTATTTCCCGCGCCCAAGTAAACTACCAACGCAGGGGATTCATAAGTTGTAATAATAAAATAGCGTTATCTTGGGAAGGTAACGTTTTTCGCCGTAACCTCCACATAGAGATTTTGCAAGTTCAGTAATCCTTCAATGATAAAATTTACTACGAAAACGTTGGATTATTTTTTAAATGTCAATTTGCTACATCGTTGAATTTTCTTGAAGATGAAAACTTTAATTCTATAGATTTTTCTACCGAGTTTCATAAAAAAATCGCAATGGCCGTTGGCCAAGGCATCGACGGGACAAAGTAACATTTTTACGTCAGGACGGGATATAACAACTTTAAACGGGATTGTCCCGTAAAAAACAGGGCGCATGGTCATCCTATAGGTTATTCTCAAGAGATGGAAATGAAAAGAAGTCTGTGAAAATTTAAATTAGGGATTTATACAGGCCCTGTCTCCAAGACTACAGACAAATGATATCCAAAGTACAGAAATCAACACGGCGAACTTTCAGGAGACTTGATCTACTTCATAGTAAAAATTAAACTCATTCACTGAAATGCCACTTCTCTCTATATTCTATCTCTAGAAATATACTTAATTTTCACCAAATTACAGATATTAACCGGCATACTTTACTACCACAAATCATTCTTTCGCGGGTTACTTAACATTTTTTACTTGAGAGTGTACATTTTATCGAATTCAGTGCCGCCACTGATTAGTATCACTATTGTTATGCTCTTATTGTTACGTTTTCTTTTTATTATTGAAACGTCATTTTAGACTCGATTTTTAGCCTGATACCGTGTTAAGAGTACTATCAGGATAATGAAGTTAATTACTAGTCAAAAGATATACAATCAAAGAGTTTCCCTAAGAAACTTATCTCGCTAATTATTATAGCTGGCGTTATACTCGAAATAAATCTGAGCTAATGTTAAGAATGTTACAATTACAAACTAATTTCTTGTTACACTAAATATGGAGGCTGGTAAGATGAATTGTAACTCAGGGGGTCGTATTTTCTTCAAATTTCTCTCCGAAAATTAAAATTAAACATCAAAACTCAACCCACGCATAGGAAAGATATTCATTTATTATTTCGTTATATATTTGTAATGTTCATCTATTTGAGCGTGTATTTATGTATTGGCTCGTTTGTTAGCTTGTGTATTGTTTATTACATTTCAACGTTATGACCAATGTAATCTAACAATTAGTGTATTTTCATTCTCTACAGTGAAGAATAAGCAATGTCTAAAGCAACCAATCTTTCTATCCACGTTTTACGTGAGAGAGCCACCGCTGCTCTTTTATGAAAAGTCAAACCAAACCAAAATATTCTGCTGCGTTTTACAGAAAAAATAACAAATATTAAATGCATTTTCCGAATATTAGTACGCGAAATTTTCTACGCTGTTAGTTACGCAAATAGATACTTAGAGTTTTCTTTTGCCGATTTTAATACGGAAAAAGCAAAGTGTTGCACCCATTTCTACGAAGAAAAATACTAACGCCTGACAACATTATTACCGAGGAGAGAAATAAAGGAGTAATAGTATTTGAGCTAATGAGGAATAGAGATGAACTGCTAAATGGGAATAAACAGAAGGGCGGTAAGAGTAAGAAAAAAGGATACTACCGGATGTAATGTTTAGCGTCAACTACGGAGTAAAAATAGTGTAAAAAATATATTGAATTGTAACATCGTCATTGTAGTCTATTTATCTAAGCATTCTTGTCAATTTAGATGAAATAGAAATTGAGTAGTTGTGGCCGAAATGTATTTGGTCCACGTAGAATAGCAAATTTGCATGCACTGCAGTTGACAATGCGATAACCACTCTTCTCAAGCATTTTGGTGAATTGTTCCCGTCAATCGAACACAGTGTTCGTAGCTGTTTCAGATTAATTTTTAATTACAGCTGTGTAAATTGTAAATTATGGTAGTTTGCAAACTATTCTAATTTATGGAGAATGGGGTTAACTACTAATGTTCTGTAGTTGTACATGTAAAACTTTTTAACATTGTTTCTGTTAACTCAACATTGTAGTGTAAGTTAGCGTCGCTGCGGAGATATTGCACAATGAAAATGCATAGCTATTCTCACAAATACCTCAGCAGTCCACATACAAAGTCTTCACAACATTTCCATTCTAAATGTTTTTTCTTTCAATTACACTAGTCAATAAAGGCCCGCGATATTGAGTTCTCTGAGAGTATTAAAAATGATGATTTTACACAAAGAACTCAAAATTAAGCCATCGAAGAACCAAAACAATTTTCCACTGTAAAGGAAATCCAATAATTAATATGTAAGAATAGATTATAATTCTATAATGAAAATAATAACAATTCGTATAATATTGCAATAAAAAGTATAATGCTAAAGGAAATTACGACTATTTCACAATATTATACGCAGCTCAAAAGGAGGTAATATTTAAGCACTAATGGCGATCGCTTTAATATTGGAGACAAACATCGAGAAATAATAATATTTGATTTAGGCTGGATTAGGCCTCCGAGAAAATGAACAAATCTTCAGCTTTGACGAACAAACACAGCGATCCAACGACTAAATACACTTATTTTGAACCAAATGTTCCTCAAAACAAGTTAATATCTAAACACTGAAGGCATGTATAAGTAACAGCGGTAGCTTATATTCTGGGGACAGAAGTGACAAAATATGGAGGATCGATAATTACCAATGCTTTAAAACAGATGGCGTTGCTGAGGAAACTTACAAACGAAGCTGTGCTCAACTTTAGAATGATTTTAAGTTAGCTATGGTTTGATTCACTTTTAATCATACTTGAATGACTCAGCGCTCTTTAAATTAATCCACACTTTTTCGTATGGAACGGAGATACATTGAAATTCAATTTTCAAGACCAAAAGACAGGAGCGTACACTCAATTACTCATGAGAAATAAGATTCGCACAAACATACCCCTTATTCATTATAGTGGCATAGTGCAAATTCACGAGAAAGGTACGGCGGCTCCAGGAGATGCGGAGTCACGAAACTCTCGATTTAAACAAACGAACGGAGATAAGGCAAACATATTAATGGTGGAGGCGGTTTGGAGAGGATGGAGAAATGAATGGGAGGGATTACTTCCGAGGGAAATGCGCAATTGGGAGGTGCGCGAAACATCCCAACTTTAATCATTTGAAAGAAAGACATCGACCAACATAAAAAGACAACTTTCATTATATTTAAAACGAGATACTTAGGAAATTACTTAATCATTGAGAGAGATTTTCCTTAAATGTTATCCAACAATCCAAGGTCGTTTCAACAAGTTAATATTAGGCCCACAGCGAGGAATACAATAAATGTTAATTAGTCAACACTTTAATGTTTATTGTAAATAACATTTTCGTATTTCTTTGGCTTGGAATGTTATTATAGTCACAGACTTCGCGTGACAGTACACTTCACTTAATACACTTCATTCACACTGCTTATTACTTTTAATATCGGCATAATGCGGGTTTAATACAGATTGCGTATTGCCACCCTTGATTCGAAGCAAAGAAGTAAGTTCCACCATAAAGCGGATAATATCCCTCATTGGTTCTCCAACAATCGATTTTTACTCGTTGCTAAAATGTTTACTTTTGATATTTAAAATTGACTTTTCTTTCATAAAACGGCTCCTTGTTGACTTCTAATCATTTCTATACAATGCGACATGCCACACAGACACCCGGGTCATTGTAGCCTATACATGTTTAGCCTACTTACTACCTATATACCGCTAGAGTGGTTTATTTCGTAACGGTATTGATGAATACTGTCACGAATTAAATTGCTAAATTAAGAAATTCAAGTCCTAGTTTCTTTTTTGGGAAGGTTTTTTTTGTGTTTTAATAATTTGTTCATTGAATTCCTCCAAACGGAACCTCTTCAGTTAAGTGTGCATATAATATTTAGGTTACTACCGACAAAACTTTTGCAACAAAAATGAATACCTTGATAACACTTGTGAAGAAGTAATAATCCTTCATCAAGTATTAACTGCCTTTGGAAGAGAGAAAGAAAGACCTGTTTCATTTGACGAAGCTGTGATAAGAGAAGTACAGTCCAACATTCGACGAAGAATAGCGATGACGGTGTTCTTCCTGAGAAGTGCAGCGAAATATAGATTAACTTAGAAATTAATCGAATTTTTGGATGAGCTATTATTTGGCTTGAAAAAGTCAAATAAAGCAATGCTAAAATTTCTGCCGCAATCTAAAGCAAGAATGCAGGTTACGATATTACTGCAAATCTGTTTATTTTAGCTAATTAATGCTTAATCTACTTAATAAGCTAATGAAAACACTTCTACAAAAATGGAGCATTGCGTTTAAAGTTATAAAAAAATAGCTGTTAGTGTAACTCGTACCCACGTCGTCATAGGAGAAAATCAGATACCAAAAAAAAAAACAAAAGAAAAACAGGAAGAGTTCTCGCAAAATTAGTCTGTTTTTGCGAAATGCAACGTAAATTTCCCTGAATCACAAAAACGAGGCGAATTCTGCTCGGAACAAACAATTCCACGAAGAAAGGAAATTGAAAGATTTACGCACAGTGGCGGTTTTATCAAATGAACGGATTACATGAACACAATTACATGCAATTCTTTCTCGACTTTTGAAGAGCAACTTTTAGTATTAGCTCCTTAACTGTGATTCGTGTATTCAATCAACCTTAAGAACAGGAAAAGTTTCTCTTGCTATGTCATCTTCATACCAATCCACTTTCCATCACCAGAACCACATCAGCGTATGTCGTTTGGAAATTATCACCCGGTCGCTTGTAAATTGAGCATTGAACAAATGTAGTTAAAAAGAACTGTTTATTTATTATAAGGATAACATAATTTGTACAGAACAATATCTTATAAACATAAAATATATATAATAAACATATATAATAAATATCTTCCAGGTTAGAAACTGNTAAATATACTAAAATTTGATGGAAACTGTTTTTCTTTAGGATCGCAAGTTTCGTTTTAATTTCACTCGTAACTCGAGTGCCCATAATAAAAAATACGACATTAATCTGCCGTTCTCTTCTCTAACTTAATTTACTATTTTGCTTCAGTGTTAGATTTTTTAGCAACCCGTTTTGTAAATATTGCATTATAAATAGACCAGGAAATAAGAGGTAGCTTATGAAGAAAGAAATCGTATTTGCTGTATTCTTTGTAGGAGCGCAGAATTCCATTTCTTGCGGGTGGTAATTCGATATGGAGAGCTAAGTCGGGGTCTAATTTATAGCTCCCTTTGGAAGTTAAACAACTTCTGATCTTCGGAACCTGACAGCTGTCGCCGAGTGCGAAATTGGGCTCAATTGAGAGGCATTATCCACGTTACAACCTTTTTCCTGCCTATTTCCCTCTTAGACGGCAAAATTGGCAGTTGCTCTATCGCGCGCAGAAATCATGACCTCTAGACGGAATTTCGGAATCTGGAAAATTGATGTCTTTCATTTCTGGAGATCGCACAATTTCCAGGGTAATTCCCTTCTCGAGACAGTGAATTTAATGCTTCCACTTTCATTGGGCTAATAGTCGGCGGGATCTTTATATTTTAAGGAAACGAAAGAAATGGCGTTGAATAGGGAATATTAAGGCACATTAACCTACTGATGGTAGAAAGAACACACATATATGTATATATTAGGTTTGTTATTATGATAGTTCATAAGTTATTCGCTCTGTAATTTTTATAAATATGAATCATGGTAGAATTGAAAGCTAAAAATGTTGGCGGGATATCTGAAAGATAGTTTAATCAAATTTAAGAGAATACTGCAAATTTAAGACTCAAAGTAAAAATACCTCTTTTTACGCCTGTTTTACTGATAATTCATTCATCCCCCAAGATCTAGTTTCCTATCCTTTCCCCTTCCTACACTGATAAATGTGGCATTTTATTGCCTCGATCGTGAGAATGTAGTATATAACTGTACTTGGGAAACTAGAACCCAATTAAGAAACACTTGTAAAGTTTTTCTCTAAGAATTGTTTACCATAACGTATGCTCGATGTTCGAATCACAGAAAATGGAGATAATTTAATCATATTTATAAAAAGCAAATATCTGTCCGTCCGTCCGTCCCCCTATTTATCTCAGAAACGGCTTGCCTTAAAGATCTGAAACAAACTGCATTGTGTTTCTACGATTTTGAAACCCCCAGGAAAACTATTCTCATCTATGCGAAGGCCCGGGTTAGGGTAAGGAACCCTTAATACGTTTCCATAAGAAATGTACGTAAAATAGGTTTTCGTTACCTGCAGAGGTTGTTTCTTTTACAAAACTAAATTAGAAACAATAGTCCTACGAAGTTGAGACAAGTGCCAAAAGAAAGGAAAATAATCATAAAATCTTATTTTAGTCGTGAATCATTCATATGAATTCGAAATTGCGAGAACTTTGATAAAATAGACGGAAAATTCGTAATTTTTTTGAGAAGTAAGCAACCTATCCCTTTGACGACCAAAGCAATCGTTGAACATTTATTTCCTTAGTTACCTCATATAAATACACGAAGATAATCGGTTATATAGATATACTTTTCCATATGAAATGTACGTAAAATAGGTTTTCGTTACCTGCAGAGGTTGTTTCTTTTACAAAATTTAAATAGAAACAATGGTCCTACAAAATCAAAAGAAGTGTCACAACAAAGGAAAATGATCATAGATTCTTATTTTAGTCGTGAAATATTGATATAGATCCAAAATTTCATAGATTTTGATAAGACTGTAATTTCGTGAAATATTTGGGAAATAAACAACCCATCCCTTTGACGACTAAGACCATTGTTGGATGTTGATTTCATGAATTATCCCATATAAGTGCACGGGGATAATCAGTTCTTAGAACTTTTATAAGAAATTTACGCAAACAAGACTTTCACGACTTGAAAACAGTAGAATAAATAGTATATATAATGTTAAGACGGCTCAAGGAGTCTATTTAATTTGAATATTAATAATAAGTCCCGTCATGATTGATGGGGGCGTTTACTATTTATAATATAATTTACATTTTCACTTTCGGAAGGTTTCCGACAACAGGAACTAAAAAGAACATTAAAAAATGGAATGATTTGTTCAACAGATACCTTTTAATGGAAAACATAATTTTATAACGCAATAGAAATATTTTTAGCCTTTTTCATAGCGGCAGAAATGTTGTAAATTTAGAATATTTAACAGCGGTGATAACTGAATTACTGTTCCAAGAAGTCTTACCGTGAGACCGATGTTTTTGGCCAACGTGCTCTCCGTTATGTTGGCGAAAGGTTTGTCAGCGCCCCAACACTCGACATATTTGGTCATCTTTCCCGGAGGCCGGCCCCTGACACCTGTTTCCTGGCTTCCTTTCCTCCCATCAGCCATTGCGACACCGCCATTATCCGCCGCGTCGCCATCTTGATTCCTCTTTAATAAGAGATATCACATTTAATTAGCATTTTCGTTAAGGTTCTACAAATAAACAAGGAAATCAGGGGAGGATTTCAAAGCGGACGCAACAACTATCCGGGAAAGGCATTATTAATTCGATTTATTGTCGCCTTTGACGGGCGATTTTTTATGATTAACCTGTGTTGCGATTTGTGCATTATGTGAACAAAATTAGGAGAATCAGAAATGAGAGGTGAAATTTGAATAAATTCAGTTATTTGCCAAATATACCTTAAAGTGCTCGTTTTAGAACATTATTTAATAAAAAAATCATTAAAAAGGAAAAGGCTAAAGGACTTGGAATCCCTGTGATAGAGAGAGATTTCACAGGGATATGTCTTGCTACCTTAGGCGAACAATAAGACAAGAGATAGCTTTATTTAATAAAAGAAAACGATGTTGCTTTATCCTTCACGAAAAAGTTCACTTAATTTGACAATGGCAGGAATTACCGTTGGTGGAATGATGAGGTACGTCTCCACCTTGTGGTCACCAAGGTAACCTTCTCGGGCTCCTCCATTGCCCTCTTCCACTTCGAAACGGCCGTTAAGTTGCAGCAACGTTGCCTTAGTTATGTGCACCCTCCTGGAAGGAAATTATGTCATGAGAATTTAGATCGAAAACTTTAGGACACGCCGAAAGGTGGTATTAATTGGAGGAAGATGGAAAGAGGCATGCAGCAGCTGAAATTCACGTGGGTTATTCGGAAAGTCTAGAGTTATAGAAAAATGTTTTCAGTATGACTTTGCACAATAGATACGGAATATCTTTGCTCATTTTGCAACAATTGCAATTGCGTTTTAGACATCTGTGGTATCATATGTAATGAAGTTTTGCATGCCTTTATTATTTATTTAATATTTAATATTGTTAAAAAACCTTACAATTGGAGCAATGCTCTGGTGGCAAGGATATAACAGTAAAATTTACAAAACATATACAATACAGTACATATACCATACATCATGACATCATCATATACTTCCGTAACATTTAGANAAGAGACCAAGAAGAAGACCAAGGGACCGATGGAACAGAGACATCATTCAGTATTTAGGGGTAACATGGCAAAGAGAGGCTCAGAATAGAGAGAATTGGAAAGCGCTTGGAGAGGCCTACATCCGACGTCGGATTGAAAATGGCTGATGATGATGATGATGATATAGGATACTAAAGGCGAGGTAGAAGGAAGTGCCTCACGGAGCCGCCGATTTTTTTGCCGTAAAGTCCCGGGTTTGGACATCTAGGAAAAAAGCGGACTTCCATTCTACGCATCATGGGTTCGATTCTAAGGGGCACCAAAAAGGGACACTTTCCCATAAGAATGCATTGAGCGCATTTTCAAAAATTCATTTAGCGTACTTAACGTGAAGATAGAACAATGAAATGTACGGAATCGTTAGAAAATAATTTTCCGTTTCCTGCAAGAGCATATTCCCTAATGGCCTCAGGTTCGATGCTAGATTGCAACATTTTCAAAAAATCATTTCGGGCATTTCTAGGTAAGATAGAACGCTCAAATTCACGCCAACGACACAGAACAATATCCTCTATATTATACCAAGAGGTTTTTACCCTGAGTGTCCTAAGTTCGATGCTAGGGCAGTAGTTCTGTCTGAAGTTCACGAATTAATTTAGGGTATTTTTCGTTAAGATAGAAACATGCAATTTACGGTGTTGTTAGAATTGATGATTGTCTATCGTATGCCGTAAAGATTTTTGCCATACAAGCCCAGGTTCGATCCCAGGAGCATTCGAATGACCAAATATTAAAAAATTCGTAACGGTATTTTCCGGGCAGGTAGAAGGTTGAGATTCGGTACAACTATAGAAGATAGGGATTTCTATCGTATGCCGTACAGATATCTGTCCTAATCGATCCAGGTTCGATGCTAGGACAAATCGTATTGACGTATTTTGAATAATTCGTTTACGTTTTGTTGTTGGTGGATGGCAGTCCGTTTATAGCAGGTGGAGTGTTGCAGGAAGTGTACAATGCCTTAGTTAATGTATCTTACATTAAGCTTGCAGTATGCAAGCAACTTTTACTCGTCTCTTTATATAGACGCTTCTCCGGATATATATAGANATTTCTAATTACTAGAAACCCAGGGGAAACTTGCTTTCATCCCCAAAAAGACCCGGAGTCGAACCCCGGAACTAGAAATGTGTTTCCATAAGATTGCACGCGATTTTTCATTTTCGTGTGGGTCATGCTTTCTTTCTACGTTAATTAAAATACCTAAATTTGAACGGATTTACATTAAGCTTTGTTCATTCGAAGATAAAATATGCAACCAATCTTATTCTTGCCGTGATGTACATTTTTTAAATAATTTTGCTTTTATTTCGAAATTTAATGTAAATTTTCTGCTTTCTCTGCACTTACTACGGCAACCGTCATTCTTGCCTCGGATGAATAAACAAGCGTTTGAAAGAAGGGGTGAGGGAATGACGTTGTTTTCTATTAAATATCTTTAAGCGTATGTTTTCTCATATCTCTGTGGAACACCCTGAAAAGAAGGAGGGATAAGTGGATTGGACATCTACTGCGGCATGAGGGATTGGTGAAAACAATAATCGAAGGAATGGCGGAAGGCAAGAATTATAGAGGAAGGCCAAGATTAGAGTACATGAAACAGATAATGGAGGACATGAAATGTAAAAACTATTTGGAATTGAAGAGGATGGCGGAGGACAGAGAAGAGTGGAAGACTGTCGCCAACCAATCATGAGGGATTGATAACTAGAAGAAGAAGAAGCGTCTGTAGCAACCAAACGTTATTTATAGCAACGTAAATATTTACTAATAAATTTCCTGTTATATAAATGCTTGAGAATATAAAAGTAATAAGTTAAATCGATAAAAATGAGGTTCCGTTATTCTCTTTGGGTTGATACATTCTTCCGAATTAAGTTTAAAGAAACTTTTAAAGAATAAGTGAAATAATACGAAATTCCTCATATCAATATTTCAACATTGAAGAATTATTAACTGAATCCAAAAAACCCTAAGTAAATGTGACGCTTTCAAATCAAAATTACTTCGCAGTGATGGTCAAATAATTAACTGTGAAAGTGTATAATTATACACTTTCACAGTTTAAGATTGAAATTAACTTTTTAAAATATATGATGGTTTACAGTGGCTTTGATGTTCAAAAGTTAATCCCAAGAGCTGTATAAATCAGGAATGTCGCTTTGATTCTGAACAATATTTGGAATGTTTGTAACCTACCGGGATGTAAATGAATGTAAGTAAAGTTGGCTATTTAAATCAAAACTACTTCTTAATGTTTTCAGGGAAACATAACGGATTAAATGCCAGATGTCGATATTTGTGTATATTGATATTGCTTAAAATATCAATTGATTTTCATTACCTTCGATATTGTTATACGAAGGTTTGAATTATGAACTTAAGAATTATTAGAAAAACATTATTTACAACACCGTAAATATTTTTAATAAAATGTTCCGTTCTTAAATGAACTTTAGATGTAAAAGTAATTAGTATGTGCGAAACATCGACAAAAGTGATATTTGCTAATTCCCTACGAATTGGAACGTTTTGAAAGCAATTGGAACGTTTTTGAAAATCATCCGTAAAGAAAATTGTGTCGAATTTATGAAAGAATAATACGAAATCCCTAAAATCAATATTTCAATATTGAAGAATTGTATGATAATTTATTGTGGTTTTGACATAAATGTTCAAATGCTATGATCAAGAACTGCGTAAATTATAAATGTCGCTTTGGCTCTGGGCAATATTTGAAATGTTAATGACTAAGCGGGATGTAAATAAATGTAAGTAAAGTTGAGTACTTTAAATTTTAATTACTTCTAAATGTTCCACCGGATACAAACGCCTAATTTACCAGACATTGAAATTTTAGTTAATTAATATTGTTTAAAATAGAAAATGNTTTATGTTTATAAGATATTGTTCTGTACAAATTATGTTATCCTTATAATAAATAAACAGTTCTTTTTAACTACATTTGTTCAATGCTCAATTTACAAGCGACCGGGTGATAATTTCCAAACGACATACGCTGATGTGGTTCTGGTGATGGAAAGTGGATTGGTATGAAGATGACATAGCAAGAGAAACTTTTCCTGTTCTTAAGGTTGATTGAATACATGAATCACAGTTAAGGAGCTAATACTAAAAGTTGCTCTTCAAAAGTCGAGAAAGAATTGCATGTAATTGTGTTCATGTAATCCGTTCATTTGATAAAACCGCCACTGTGCGTAAATCTTTCAATTTCCTTTCTTCGTGGAATTGTTTGTTCCGAGCAGAATTCGCCTCGTTTTTGTGATTCAGGGAAATTTACGTTGCATTTCGCAAAAACAGACTAATTTTGCGAGAACTCTTCCTGTTTTTCTTTTGTTTTTTTTTTTGGTATCTGATTTTCTCCTATGACGACGTGGGTACGAGTTACACTAACAGCTATTTTTTTATAACTTTAAACGCAATGCTCCATTTTTGTAGAAGTGTTTTCATTAGCTTATTAAGTAGATTAAGCATTAATTAGCTAAAATAAACAGATTTGCAGTAATATCGTAACCTGCATTCTTGCTTTAGATTGCGGCAGAAATTTTAGCATTGCTTTATTTGACTTTTTCAAGCCAAATAATAGCTCATCCAAAAATTCGATTAATTTCTAAGTTAATCTATATTTCGCTGCACTTCTCAGGAAGAACACCGTCATCGCTATTCTTCGTCGAATGTTGGACTGTACTTCTCTTATCACAGCTTCGTCAAATGAAACAGGTCTTTCTTTCTCTCTTCCAAAGGCAGTTAATACTTGATGAAGGATTATTACTTCTTCACAAGTGTTATCAAGGTATTCATTTTTGTTGCAAAAGTTTTGTCGGTAGTAACCTAAATATTATATGCACACTTAACTGAAGAGGTTCCGTTTGGAGGAATTCAATGAACAAATTATTAAAACACAAAAAAAACCTTCCCAAAAAAGAAACTAGGACTTGAATTTCTTAATTTAGCAATTTAATTCGTGACAGTATTCATCAATACCGTTACGAAATAAACCACTCTAGCGGTATATAGGTAGTAAGTAGGCTAAACATGTATAGGCTACAATGACCCGGGTGTCTGTGTGGCATGTCGCATTGTATAGAAATGATTAGAAGTCAACAAGGAGCCGTTTTATGAAAGAAAAGTCAATTTTAAATATCAAAAGTAAACATTTTAGCAACGAGTAAAAATCGATTGTTGGAGAACCAATGAGGGATATTATCCGCTTTATGGTGGAACTTACTTCTTTGCTTCGAATCAAGGGTGGCAATACGCAATCTGTATTAAACCCGCATTATGCCGATATTAAAAGTAATAAGCAGTGTGAATGAAGTGTATTAAGTGAAGTGTACTGTCACGCGAAGTCTGTGACTATAATAACATTCCAAGCCAAAGAAATACGAAAATGTTATTTACAATAAACATTAAAGTGTTGACTAATTAACATTTATTGTATTCCTCGCTGTGGGCCTAATATTAACTTGTTGAAACGACCTTGGATTGTTGGATAACATTTAAGGAAAATCTCTCTCAATGATTAAGTAATTTCCTAAGTATCTCGTTTTAAATATAATGAAAGTTGTCTTTTTATGTTGGTCGATGTCTTTCTTTCAAATGATTAAAGTTGGGATGTTTCGCGCACCTCCCAATTGCGCATTTCCCTCGGAAGTAATCCCTCCCATTCATTTCTCCATCCTCTCCAAACCGCCTCCACCATTAATATGTTTGCCTTATCTCCGTTCGTTTGTTTAAATCGAGAGTTTCGTGACTCCGCATCTCCTGGAGCCGCCGTACCTTTCTCGTGAATTTGCACTATGCCACTATAATGAATAAGGGGTATGTTTGTGCGAATCTTATTTCTCATGAGTAATTGAGTGTACGCTCCTGTCTTTTGGTCTTGAAAATTGAATTTCAATGTATCTCCGTTCCATACGAAAAAGTGTGGATTAATTTAAAGAGCGCTGAGTCATTCAAGTATGATTAAAAGTGAATCAAACCATAGCTAACTTAAAATCATTCTAAAGTTGAGCACAGCTTCGTTTGTAAGTTTCCTCAGCAACGCCATCTGTTTTAAAGCATTGGTAATTATCGATCCTCCATATTTTGTCACTTCTGTCCCCAGAATATAAGCTACCGCTGTTACTTATACATGCCTTCAGTGTTTAGATATTAACTTGTTTTGAGGAACATTTGGTTCAAAATAAGTGTATTTAGTCGTTGGATCGCTGTGTTTGTTCGTCAAAGCTGAAGATTTGTTCATTTTCTCGGAGGCCTAATCCAGCCTAAATCAAATATTATTATTTCTCGATGTTTGTCTCCAATATTAAAGCGATCGCCATTAGTGCTTAAATATTACCTCCTTTTGAGCTGCGTATAATATTGTGAAATAGTCGTAATTTCCTTTAGCATTATACTTTTTATTGCAATATTATACGAATTGTTATTATTTTCATTATAGAATTATAATCTATTCTTACATATTAATTATTGGATTTCCTTTACAGTGGAAAATTGTTTTGGTTCTTCGATGGCTTAATTTTGAGTTCTTTGTGTAAAATCATCATTTTTAATACTCTCAGAGAACTCAATATCGCGGGCCTTTATTGACTAGTGTAATTGAAAGAAAAAACATTTAGAATGGAAATGTTGTGAAGACTTTGTATGTGGACTGCTGAGGTATTTGTGAGAATAGCTATGCATTTTCATTGTGCAATATCTCCGCAGCGACGCTAACTTACACTACAATGTTGAGTTAACAGAAACAATGTTAAAAAGTTTTACATGTACAACTACAGAACATTAGTAGTTAACCCCATTCTCCATAAATTAGAATAGTTTGCAAACTACCATAATTTACAATTTACACAGCTGTAATTAAAAATTAATCTGAAACAGCTACGAACACTGTGTTCGATTGACGGGAACAATTCACCAAAATGCTTGAGAAGAGTGGTTATCGCATTGTCAACTGCAGTGCATGCAAATTTGCTATTCTACGTGGACCAAATACATTTCGGCCACAACTACTCAATTTCTATTTCATCTAAATTGACAAGAATGCTTAGATAAATAGACTACAATGACGATGTTACAATTCAATATATTTTTTACACTATTTTTACTCCGTAGTTGACGCTAAACATTACATCCGGTAGTATCCTTTTTTCTTACTCTTACCGCCCTTCTGTTTATTCCCATTTAGCAGTTCATCTCTATTCCTCATTAGCTCAAATACTATTACTCCTTTATTTCTCTCCTCGGTAATAATGTTGTCAGGCGTTAGTATTTTTCTTCGTAGAAATGGGTGCAACACTTTGCTTTTTCCGTATTAAAATCGGCAAAAGAAAACTCTAAGTATCTATTTGCGTAACTAACAGCGTAGAAAATTTCGCGTACTAATATTCGGAAAATGCATTTAATATTTGTTATTTTTTCTGTAAAACGCAGCAGAATATTTTGGTTTGGTTTGACTTTTCATAAAAGAGCAGCGGTGGCTCTCTCACGTAAAACGTGGATAGAAAGATTGGTTGCTTTAGACATTGCTTATTCTTCACTGTAGAGAATGAAAATACACTAATTGTTAGATTACATTGGTCATAACGTTGAAATGTAATAAACAATACACAAGCTAACAAACGAGCCAATACATAAATACACGCTCAAATAGATGAACATTACAAATATATAACGAAATAATAAATGAATATCTTTCCTATGCGTGGGTTGAGTTTTGATGTTTAATTTTAATTTTCGGAGAGAAATTTGAAGAAAATACGACCCCCTGAGTTACAATTCATCTTACCAGCCTCCATATTTAGTGTAACAAGAAATTAGTTTGTAATTGTAACATTCTTAACATTAGCTCAGATTTATTTCGAGTATAACGCCAGCTATAATAATTAGCGAGATAAGTTTCTTAGGGAAACTCTTTGATTGTATATCTTTTGACTAGTAATTAACTTCATTATCCTGATAGTACTCTTAACACGGTATCAGGCTAAAAATCGAGTCTAAAATGACGTTTCAATAATAAAAAGAAAACGTAACAATAAGAGCATAACAATAGTGATACTAATCAGTGGCGGCACTGAATTCGATAAAATGTACACTCTCAAGTAAAAAATGTTAAGTAACCCGCGAAAGAATGATTTGTGGTAGTAAAGTATGCCGGTTAATATCTGTAATTTGGTGAAAATTAAGTATATTTCTAGAGATAGAATATAGAGAGAAGTGGCATTTCAGTGAATGAGTTTAATTTTTACTATGAAGTAGATCAAGTCTCCTGAAAGTTCGCCGTGTTGATTTCTGTACTTTGGATATCATTTGTCTGTAGTCTTGGAGACAGGGCCTGTATAAATCCCTAATTTAAATTTTCACAGACTTCTTTTCATTTCCATCTCTTGAGAATAACCTATAGGATGACCATGCGCCCTGTTTTTTACGGGACAATCCCGTTTAAAGTTGTTATATCCCGTCCTGACGTAAAAATGTTACTTTGTCCCGTCGATGCCTTGGCCAACGGCCATTGCGATTTTTTTATGAAACTCGGTAGAAAAATCTATAGAATTAAAGTTTTCATCTTCAAGAAAATTCAACGATGTAGCAAATTGACATTTAAAAAATAATCCAACGTTTTCGTAGTAAATTTTATCATTGAAGGATTACTGAACTTGCAAAATCTCTATGTGGAGGTTACGGCGAAAAACGTTACCTTCCCAAGATAACGCTATTTTATTATTACAACTTATGAATCCCCTGCGTTGGTAGTTTACTTGGGCGCGGGAAATAGAGATAGAGTGACGCTCTCTCTGGTTAAGATGAAATTTAGATCGACAGAATGGCAAAATTCTTTCAAATATTATGTGCATTTAAGTAATGAAATCATCCTTCTAGAAAAATGCGACCAATAAAATTGTCCCGTTTTACTGATGGGAAATGTCCCGTTTTCCGGGAGATATGGTCAGGCTACCTGTAGCCGCATTGAAGAGACATATGAAACAAAACCGTGCATTGCCAACACTAAAACATCCCTGAGATGTAATTCGTCGGACATTACACCGCCGCCAACATGCGCTCCACCAGACCCGGAAAAGTCATAAGCCTTGGCATAAGACTGCTTATGAAAAATAAACGAAAATTGAGGAAGAACATCCCTTCGAGGCGTTGGAGAGAAAGTGTGAACTTGAGGAAGAGGTGTAGAGAGCTCAAGGGCTTCGCTATGCACAGGTGTTTAATGGAAACCCACTTTCCAGGTTTAAAACGCCCTGTATTTCCTGCGACGGGCAAATATTGGCTCCAGGAGATGCGCATGGATTACATTGGTATTGCTGATTCGGTCGGGCTATGAAATTCTCTCTCGATATATGGAAATGCACCTCGGGAGGAATCCCGCGTCTTCTCTTGGAATTTCTGATTGGGAGGGATTCGAAACTCCTCATCTTTGGGACTGAGAAATCATAGATGCGCAACCCACGGCGCTTTCCAACCGGTTTACAGTGGGTGAGATAGATAGGTGGATAGACTAACCCTTTATTATGCCGAATTGGGCCTCAATTCCACTTAACCTCGTATGTTTTTATAATGTGAACATGGAGTAATTAATAACAGAAAGAAAGAGTGTGAGGAAAAGTCTTTGGAACTTAAGGCTGACAAACAAAAAACTCACGTTATGATCGTTGTTATTTGCGAAACATTCGAAAGTTATATTCCCTAATTTCGCATGAAAATCCGACAATCTATTCATACTGTATGCATTAAGACTTTAGTCCTAGTGGATCTTGATTCGATGACATTTCGTACGGACGTATTTTCAATAATTCGTTTAAGGCATTGCGGTCGGTCGGTCTTTCTGCAGGCGGAGTGTTACAGGTGGTGTATAATGCAATAGTTTATCTATATTACATTACATTACATACGCCAATGCATTTATGGTAGTTGTCCAATTTTATTACGGCTTTGATGCTGCTAAAATAATAACATTTAATTATCGGGATATAGCTAAAACAATTATCGGAATTGCTTGTATATTCCTCATTGAGTAGCGATTGACGTGCCCTGGCATCGAACCCATGATCACACTAAAAGTTCTTAAACATGTTTAAGAACCTTAATCATTAGCTCTATTCATTTGCAGAATTATAACAATTTCGCTTTTCGGTCACTTTGGTAATTTCTCTATTTTTAATTTAGACTTCTAAACAGCTTTAAACACTGACTTCGTGTATCTAAGCATTTAATTTTGTCAGTCGTATTATACAATTATAGAATATTATTAAATTAGCTAATATTGGACGTGAATTAATTATTTAAAAGTTCTATTAGTGGGTTGTGAGTACTTTTCTAATATTCTCACAGTTATATTAAATCAATGGGAAATGTGTAAGTCTCTTAAATGTGTTCCATAGGTGGATTTTGACCCTGAGATGTCAAGGGAAACAATATTGATGGATGAAGGAATCTTTCAGGATGCACCTGAGTCATCTCCATCCCCTGTTCAAGCATATGCATTCACAGCTACTAACTTATCCATGATTTCAGAAATCAGGACAACCTTCACAACCCAAGATGATGCTGAAAGAATTCCAGTGAGTATAACCTGTTTCACATACTTTATACTTCTATCTCTTTAGTGGTCTTTGCAAGATCACATTGTATGTATTAAAAATGTAGTTAAAAGCAGCAAACTGTCGTTACCAAAAGTGCAGAGATAAATATTTCTACAATAAATAGATAGTGCAAAATTAATGAATTTAAATAAAAAGACTAGAATAACATTTAGATGACAATTAGGGAAAATACGTGAAATCAGGTAGTCTATATGAAAGTATATCCTCAAATTCTGACTTCTTCAGAAATAAAGACTTTTTCAATGTCCTAAATAATGAGTAATGTGTCAATCCATTCCTACGCTTTAAAAAATGCCATTTTTAATGCACTTGACATAACTTATACATAATTTAAGGATAATTTAATGTTATATTAGGTAATATATTACAGATTATTTCAGGAACTTAGACAACTTGGATGCATAACAGATAATGTGATTCAGTGAGCGAGCAGTTCAAATATAGAAGACGTTTTCACATATCAATGGAAACCCTCTCAAATCTCTAATAGTAGAACCTTCAAATAGTAGCCAATTGCAGTTAAAGGATCAAATATAACACAGAAATTCTATGAAGGGTTTGGAGAGGGGATGAGGTAACTAGGCATGATGAACAGTGAAGTAGTTGCTTTCCTCAACATGAGCCATAGGAAAAGAACTGCTACACAGAATCATCTTCTCATCATGAAATCTAGTTTTCCGCAATAAATAAGAAACATTTAAGTCAAAATGGATTTTTCATAAATATTTGTGGCTTTGAAAAGGTTTTACCTTTCCAACCATAAACATTGCTAAAGTAGATTTCTATTGAGTAGCATCGTCAACAATGTGACATCTTCGGGTGAAAATTTACTTGGGTGTAAGAATTAAATCCACTTCCCCTAGCCTCTCATATTTAAGTCTTGCACCCATGTAAATTTTCTCCCGAAGATGACAACTCGATGACGAAACTAGTCAATGGAAATCTGCTGTGGAAGTTACGAACGTTCTTTCCTTTAGGAATTAATAATACCGTTGGTACAATAAGCTGACGACAAAGCTGCAGTAAATGCAAGCTAGTGCAATACTTGTAATTGTATCGAACAGGGCGATTAAGGACATCTGATGAGAAAGGAGTGGAGTTGAGAAGAGGGTTAAGAAAGGGTTGTCTTTAATCTCTTTGCTGTGGATATGTTGAGTGAAGTTTAGAAAGAAAACGAAGAAGTGGAAATAAAGTAAACACACTCACACTGCGGACTTACGGTCCTAAACTTCGCTGCATGAGATCCTGCGATGTAAATATGTATTATGAGTAATAACGAATTTCAATCTCAATATCTATGTTGTTATTCGTCGTAATATTTTCCTAACATAAAGCTTATACAATTAATTTCGTAATCATATGCTAATGATTTCGCAATAAGATGTTTGTAGAAACAATATACTCTTGTTTATTTAACTTCTTTTTCACAAAAAGCTTCCAGTTCGATAAGAAAATTTCTGATAAGTGTTTCAATCATTTTTAAAGTAAAGATAGAGCTTATTTCTATAAGAGTCACTGCCTGCAGCGTAATGAAATTGAAAATAACATGAATGGCTGCAGCACAAGTTGCGTATGAGCACAACAAGATGGTACGAAAAACCAAAACCAGTTGTCGCAGCTAATGGCGCTGATAATTATAAGAAAATGAATTTGGGATCAAGGAGGATTTTCTATGAATTCACTACGCGAGGAGGAGTGAAAATTCTCCATGAATGTTGAGGTACATTACATCCTCGTGTAATAACTGTGTGAATAGGTCGTATAGTGGAATCGGTACAAATCCCTCCCGCATATTCCAGCTAGATCGGTGGAAATCCATGTAAATGTATGCCGATTATTTTGGCTGTTAATATTAACGGGGAGGATTAAAAAGCAGATCTTGACTCTTGTAGCTCACGATGAAGTGATTCAATTAAAGAGATTCAATAAAACTCCCCGAAATTGAGGAAATAAATCCAGAATGCGATACTGATAGTCTTGCAAAATCTCATCAAGGATAACTTCTATGTATCCAACTTGTTCGCTTGTTTGATATGGTTTCGCCGCGAGATCGAGCTAGTGTCGTGTGCACACATTGGAGCACCTGCTGGCGGTTTAAGAGAATAAACTATCCAACCAAAGCAATTGCAAGGCTTTTAATGTACCGGAATGCAAACAGACTCTCGAAGATTCGTACATTAATATCTCGGGAATGTTATTACGTGTTCGATTACTCTTGCGTGGAAAATGTCCTTCAAATTTCTCCTCCGTGACTAAGTGTACGTTACCTTTAGAGTCTTCGAATAGATGTGTACGGGATTTTCAATTTGCTATTCCATTTCAATCTGTGTTTGCAGACATTAAAATGGCCATAATCCCAATAAGAGAGACATGGAAATGAAGAAATTTGCCTACGAATTAGAAAATGATTTTGCTCAATTTGGGTAGGGTCACAGATGATCTTCTTTTATTTACTCTTCCATCTCATTACTATTATTTCTGCAAAAATAGTTTTTATGTAAACTTGTCAGTTGATATTCATCTCCCAGCAGTCAATTTCCATCTTCCTGAAAACCGTGAGGTAGACTTTTTTAAAAATATGAATTAACAGAAATCATTTTCGAAGACGTCTTCTAAGTATTCTAATGCAATGAACGTCATAAATCATTATTAAAATAAAAGGTCATATCATATTATGTATAATTTTCCAAGTGTCCGTCCCTCTCCCTCTATATCTCAGAAACGATTAGTTTTAGAGACGCGGTAAACTGCGTTGTATTTCTAATTACTAGAAACCCAGGGGAAACTTGCTTTCATCCCCAAAAAGACCCGGAGTCGAACCCCGGAACTAGAAATGTGTTTCCATAAGATTGCACGCGATTTTTCATTTTCGTGTGGGTCATGCTTTCTTTCTACGTTAATTAAAATACCTAAATTTGAACGGATTTACATTAAGCTTTGTTCATTCGAAGATAAAATATGCAACCAATCTTATTCTTGCCGTGATGTACATTTTTTAAATAATTTTGCTTTTATTTCGAAATTTAATGTAAATTTTCTGCTTTCTCTGCACTTACTACGGCAACCGTCATTCTTGCCTCGGATGAATAAACAAGCGTTTGAAAGAAGGGGTGAGGGAATGACGTTGTTTTCTATTAAATATCTTTAAGCGTATGTTTTCTCATATCTCTGTGGAACACCCTGAAAAGAAGGAGGGATAAGTGGATTGGACATCTACTGCGGCATGAGGGATTGGTGAGGACCATAATTGAGGGAATGGTGGGGGGCAAGAGTTATAGAGGAAGGCCAAGATTAGAGTACATGAAACAGATAATGGAGGACATGAAATGTAAAAACTATTTGGAATTGAAGAGGATGGCGGAGGACAGAGAAGAGTGGAAGACTGTCGCCAACCAATCATGAGGGATTGATAACTAGAAGAAGAAGAAGCGTCTGTAGCAACCAAACGTTATTTATAGCAACGTAAATATTTACTAATAAATTTCCTGTTATATAAATGCTTGAGAATATAAAAGTAATAAGTTAAATCGATAAAAATGAGGTTCCGTTATTCTCTTTGGGTTGATACATTCTTCCGAATTAAGTTTAAAGAAACTTTTAAAGAATAAGTGAAATAATACGAAATTCCTCATATCAATATTTCAACATTGAAGAATTATTAACTGAATCCAAAAAACCCTAAGTAAATGTGACGCTTTCAAATCAAAATTACTTCGCAGTGATGGTCAAATAATTAACTGTGAAAGTGTATAATTATACACTTTCACAGTTTAAGATTGAAATTAACTTTTTAAAATATATGATGGTTTACAGTGGCTTTGATGTTCAAAAGTTAATCCCAAGAGCTGTATAAATCAGGAATGTCGCTTTGATTCTGAACAATATTTGGAATGTTTGTAACCTACCGGGATGTAAATGAATGTAAGTAAAGTTGGCTATTTAAATCAAAACTACTTCTTAATGTTTTCAGGGAAACATAACGGATTAAATGCCAGATGTCGATATTTGTGTATATTGATATTGCTTAAAATATCAATTGATTTTCATTACCTTCGATATTGTTATACGAAGGTTTGAATTATGAACTTAAGAATTATTAGAAAAACATTATTTACAACACCGTAAATATTTTTAATAAAATGTTCTGTTCTTAAATGAACTTTAGATGTAAAAGTAATTGGTATGTGCGAAACATCGACAAAAGTGATATTTGCTAATTCCCTACGAATTGGAACGTTTTGAAAGCAATTGGAACGTTTTTGAAAATCATCCGTAAAGAAAATTGTGTCGAATTTATGAAAGAATAATACGAAATCCCTAAAATCAATATTTCAATATTGAAGAATTGTATGATAATTTATTGTGGTTTTGACATAAATGTTCAAATGCTATGATCAAGAACTGCGTAAATTATAAATGTCGCTTTGGCTCTGGGCAATATTTGAAATGTTAATGACTAAGCGGGATGTAAATAAATGTAAGTAAAGTTGAGTACTTTAAATTTTAATTACTTCTAAATGTTTCACCGGATACAAACACCTAATTTACCAGACATTGAAATTTTAGTTAATTAATATTGTTTAAAATAGAAAATGGTATGCATTATCTATGATATTGTTGCTAGAAAATGTAAATGAAGTACTTCGTACATCAGGGTAGTACCATCAAAATGTGGCGTATTAACACATATATTAGCCACTTGATTGTTTATTAATTATTTAATTAAAACATACCGAATGAGACAAAAAATTAGAAAATTTCATGTATATAAATAAAAGAATAGTGATTGCTAAGAGAAAAGATGCGACGAATTGCATCGTATACAAATTGGATCGCTAAGAATAACCACGATAAGACAATCAGCTGGGAAAAGATATGAAGGTATATATAAAATAAAAATATAAAAACAATCACATGTACCTAAATTTATGGGGCCTTTCAAATATTATATACGCGAATATCACCCGAGCTCATCTTTTAGCTCAAGATTTTTTAATCACAGTATTTATATTTTTGTATTGCTTAAGCAAATCAACCGTTTGTTTACCTCAACTGACTCATTGAAACTCAGTCTTTGAAATTAAAAAATACCGCGACGAACTAAAATTATATTGATATAGCGATGAACGTATTAAGCGATGAAGATTATTGTTTTGTAAAAAGATGTGATTGAACGAATCGTTTATTATGTTTAATAAATCGAAACAGACATATTAAAATATTTTATTGTGTGAAGATACGTTTCTTAAAATATAAAATTGTCTATGCGTTTTTGCAGATATTATATACTCCATGCGCGTAAATATTTGCGCGGGATCTGCTAGTAATTTTTTAATTTCTGAACTGTGCCCAAACTGTACATTCCTTAAATAAGTATGAATTTGATTATGTAATGATTATCTGTTAGCAATATGGTCCTAGGTGATGAGAGAAATAACTTTGCAAAAATTCCACAATAGGTATTTATTAATATGGCGACCGGTTTCGAACACTACATGTTCATCATCAGGAAAATCAGGCAAAAGTTCACAAGTATATATACTTGTGAACTTTTTGTGACTTTGTGACTCTTTGCGTGATGATGAACATGTAGTGTTCGAAACCGGTCGCCATATTAATAAATACCTATTGTGGAATTTTTGCAAGGTTATTTCTCTCATCACTTAGGATGGAATTCCACCAAGTAAAGGCTTCGTCGATTGATTTCAATATGGTCCAAAGTAGGTACCTCCTTAATTTGCTCAAATTGGAGTTTTTCCACGTTCTGTGATTTCTCTCTCACTCTCTCAGGAAAGAAAACTATTCTCCCACATGATTTAATTAAGTGAAAATTTTGTCTGCCGAAAATGTAACTTGATGAGCATCGAGAAAAAGTATACGCTGGGTTCAGTTATGTAGTTGTGGTCACAAGTAATAGTTTAGTAACGTAGGTCAAGGTGAAACATCTCCTTAACATACGTTAGCTAGGCCACAGAGATTTAGCCTCTTAAAGTTAATGTTTGGGTTGGAGGAGTAATTTTCTCAGAAGTCAAGCGAAAACGTGCATCAGACCGCATATTTTTGACTGTGATAGCTTTCCTGAAAGTTTTTCTAGTGAGTATTCTTTAAAGGGTTTCACAAGACAAAAAACGTCGAGAAACCCCACTTCAAGTGTTTTATGAACATTGGACCGCCCCCGTGATCTATGCAACAGGTCTCACTAAAAGTTCGGCGTGAAATCTAACATTCGGGCGCTGAGATGTGACAACTTTGTTTCACGGAGTTGTAATAAAATAATCATCCGACGATTGAAATAGTGCATCGCTTCACTTTTATTGTTTCCATGAGCATTCACGCCTAAGAATGTGTCGATGAACCCAACGATAAACAGAAGGTGACATGACTCCAACCTCAAACTCCTCCTTGCGGTAGTTTAGTGGTTAAAATACCTACCCTGGAAGTGAGAGACCTGGGTTCGAGCCACAGCCATGTCGTTATTTTTATATTCGCATCTGTTGATGAGTTTTTAGACGCGTACCTTAATGTGCAAAGTTAAATAACTTTTTCTTTCCCTTGTGTAGTCAATTTTAAGAAAAGCAAAAATGTACATTTTTTCTTCTGGAAGTAGACGGAACAGATGAATATATTTATAAGATTAGGAATATATAAGTAGGAGCGGCGATTAAGTTAATAGACGGATGGAAGTTTCACTAAATTACGACCGCCGCAGCTGACGAACGGCAAAGACGAGGCGGCGATGGAAGAGCTCTTCTATTGAAAATGCACTCCAAATTGGAGTCCTCGTGAATGTCATTTTTCTAGGCTAAAGATTACTCCATTTACAATCATGTTTTCTTTTGGATTAATTCCAAAGGAAAAAGAGATGTGAAAAATAGCACGCGATTGGGACTCGAACCCAGGACTCCCACTTTATCCTTGGGTTTCAGTGCGCAACTGTATGTGCAAACCACCTTTTCCTTTGTTTTGAATGAATTGAAATGCTTTTCCTGAGGCCGCCGAAAATCTGTCAAATGCCCATCGAAATTATCTCGGTGGCCTCTTGTGCGTATTTAATCAAAAATACTCCATTCAACGGTCGATAATCCCGTGAGAGAAGTTTCATTATTTTTCGATTGGATTGAAACGACGAGCGCAGAGAATAGCTCCGTTTATGGATACATTTTAAGCAGACAGCTTTAGCCGTTTAACGACGGGATAAAGAGTGAGCTTGAAGGAATGAATGGTTTCAAGAGGAAAAGGGGAAGGGACTGTGAGATGGATTGACTGGTCTCGGGCTTAATGGCCTACTCTTACGATACGCTTTGGTTTAAGGCGGAAAGGAAATTGATGGACCAGACAAAGAGGGAGAAATGGGAGTTCGAGGGAGCGGCAATGTCGTGGATTATCTCGAGGAATGGACGTGTGAACGAGAAGAGAATCACATCCTAACAGAAAGAAAACAGAAATTTTACATTTGTATCTAATATTTTAAAGTTTATTCTCAGATAAGTTCCGTATGACTTACCTTATTGTGACGATCTGTGAATTTGATATTTTTTATTTTTATTTCGGTATAGGTAAGCGGGAAATGGGTTTTTAATTTATTCTGTCTCAGACTGTGGTGCTGTGATTTTATGAAAGTTACCGAGTTATGAATGAAAACGGATTCATCTTGGTCATTCCTAATTAGATGCACGAAAAGTTTTTCATAAGTTAACTGCATCAATTAAGAATGCAAAGGCGAACTATCTCGTTCATTTTATTGAGTAAGACTCTCCAAAGTTTATGTTAGTTAATAGAGGAGGCGTTAAGGATCTAAAGGGTATTTGGTGTGGTGACTTACTAGCACGTTAATCTGCCTACTTACTAGTAGGCAGATTGTGAAGTATATAAACTATATGGGAGAGGGTTAACTTTCAGAAAAATATTATTAATCTGTTTAGGATATTAAAGTGAGTTTTAAGTTTATTTCTGGTGAGGATATTTCTAAGGATTTGGCACAAAATCTGAGAAAGTTTTGGAAGACAAAAAGTACCAAAAGTTACATGTTAGACGTCGGCATTGAATAAAGTGTAAATTTATAAAATTGTGCGACCTTTTGGTTTCAAGAAAAGAAAAGATTTAAAAAAATTCTCTCTTAAGTTAGGATTGAGGAAAATACGAATCTGGAAGTAGATGAGTTTATACGTAATAGGAGAAGAGGGTGTTGGAAAGGATTCAACAACGAAAAGATGGGCATAAGGAAGAATTTAATGGGAGTTTAGCGGAATGATTTTATTTCATGAACTTACGGCATCTCGGAGAAATTATGATACCACACTATCGGGGTATTAATGCAGAGCTTCTCATAGAGAAATAAGTCATATAAGAAGCGATGATAATGCTGCTACGAGAGGAATGCATTGGATCAAATCATTAGGACTCTTAATTACGAAGTTATGAAGTATATATGACTCCATTAGAGTAAAAGGAAGTTATGAAAAATTTTCCTCAGACGCTGTGACATAAATAGCAGAAGAAATATTTCTGTCAAATCCTTGACTTGCCTTACTTTTAAATGAATTAATTCGTAAAAAATGTAGGTTCCATCAGTTACCAGTTCCAGATCCGCTTGCCTTCTTTTCAACGAACGAAAAGATGTAGTACGTCAAAAATTATACAAGTTTATGTATGTGAAATTTAACATATGATTTTAAATTCAAATGTTCTTCTTAACTTGTGAAAAATAATCTTATGTTAATAATTATAAAAGCGTATAATTGATATACATATTTAACTTATAAATTTACTATGATTATAATTATTTTTCTCTCCGTAGCTAATTTCTTCGAAAGGAAGTATTGCGTCTGAAATATTCGTACAAAATTAGTGGAATGAATGTCTCAGTCTCAGAATGAATGTCTCAGAATGGACTCAGTCGAATACCTCGGAAATATAAAAAATTAAAATGGAGCACCGAAAAATCGGTGGTACAGCAGCTAAACATTTCGGATTTATAAATCGCATTGTTGGTAGATGCCGCGAAAAGGTATGTTTTTTCACCTTAGGATGGCCCCGTCTGGAATATGCGGCGAGTACATGGGATCCAGCGGATGAAACGTATACTCGCGAACTCGAGAAGGTGCAGCGAAAGGTGATGCAATCTGTTTAAAAGTGCTAGGATAGAAAAGCAAGCATTACGCAAATACTCGCAGACGCAGGTTGGGAATCCTTGAAAGAAAGGAGATTAGGCTACGATTGCTCGATAAATTCAGAGAAAGTACATTTGCGGAAGACGTAATTGTTATTATGCGACCCCCTTCTGCTACTTCGACCGATCCGACAGTGAGCGTAAAATAAGAGAAATAAATGCGAGGACAAGTTGTTTTACGAGTAGCTTTCAATAAAATAACTTGTAAACTTTAATCCTGAGAGATTTAGTCCAGGCATCTCAAATTTAGAAAAATTCTGCTTTAAAGCAACTAATCAAGACTGGTTTCTTGGCGGTGGATTTCGGAATGACTTCTCCGATAAGAGTTACTGAAAATTACAGCGTTGCCATGACTACAAGTTGTTTTCGTAAGAAAGGACAAACAAGGCATTCAGCTAAAAGACGTCCGCAGCTGCTCCCTCTTTCAGGAGACAAGAGAAAGAGTTCGTAGAGAATATGAGAAGAAGAAGAGTTGAGATGAAGGGAGGATTTCGGTCCTTTTCGGTGAAGAAGTTAATATAGCTTCCTTTCTGAGAGAGGACGTGGGATTTGAGGCGAATATCTTCATGGGAGAGAAGTTTCAATGAACAGGAAAACAAGTTTCTTAGCAGGTCACTGGCATTTCGGCGCGAGATTTTCTCTCAGAGACCCTCATTCGGTAAGTCAGGCTTTCACTTCGGTAATACGATTCGATGTCTACGCTCATGTAGCCATTTTTATTGCTTACTTCGACATCTTCTTGCTGCTGCGACCACATCGGGATGAATGAACTTTTTTCGTTAGTCTTTTGATGTGTGATAGAGGGAAACGAATATTCAGTTTGGTCTTTGTTGACGCGATAATATGAAAATATTGAGATATGAGTGATGCTGAATAAGTGCATGTTCTCTTCCTACGGCATAGAAATTAATTACGTGGATTTTCTCCATTCGTAACACTCCGACTCAGTTAGGAAAGCAAACTACTTCACTCCTCATCTAGAGTAAGAAGCCTCATTCCTTCTCTAATGGCGGTCAAGTATGTTATCAATCATAAACGAGGCGTTCTTGCTCAATTAAATCGAGCGACATTGTTGTTAAGCATTGTTAGAAGAATCCGATGATGAAAATATACAACATTCTCAATTGCGCAACAATGATCATTCTTTGAAAGACTATGAGTGATTTCTCAATCCCTTTATGATTATTTTGCTTATGAAACAATCCATCAGTGTTTAGAATTTACCGACAGGATAAATAAGACGAATCGCATCTCGTTCAGATGTAATATTTCATACAACTTGAATTATTCTCTTCGTCCGTGTTGTAGCGGATAAATATTTTCGGGTTCTTAAAAATCACTTTTGTTCTCCAACAAACTTTATTTTTTGGTATTTTTCACTCGTTATTTTATTATTTTCCTGCAAGCATATCTTAATGGTTAGAATATTCTTCAATTGCTATTTGGCACAGGATAGAGAAAAATGTATCGTTAACTTTACTTTATCCCCGTACTGCTCGTTGCTGTGATAACATGAATGCTACTGAGGTATGAATGAAATAATGACACGCATCTTCATCACTTCTTATTGAATGCTAAGAAATATGCTATTCATAGAGACTTTGTGCTGCATTTATTCTGGAGATTTTTTCCACTTAGTTATCTAACTAACCGACAAAAGGAAAGATAAGCTACCTCACTGCTTATCTTGCCTAGTAAGCCACATCCCCTCTTTTAGGGATTTCTTTTCTAATGGTGAAGGAGTTTGGTATCCAACAATCGTTTGGGTTTATAGCTTCACTGACGTGCAGACTTTGACTTTTAGGATGGAAGTGTTACCAAAGAACCTATATCATTCGTGCCCAACCGTCCTCCAATCACAGTTGGAGGGTTAAACGAAATACATGAAATCCACATGTGATGTGGAAGTTATAATATCTTCACGAATGTATCTCATTCGGATATAAATACTAAATATACTTTAGGGAATCATTCCCTATCGCATTTCGATGTCATCATCAACTAAATCATGATTACGAATTTGAACATGCAAAAGATTGATAAAGTTTTACGACATTAAAATTAAATTTGAAAGCTAACATTTATTTTTCAAAAGATTTTCTGCGAAATTTCCCTTCGATTCGAAGATGTAACCGGAAATTAATTCAGTCGGGCGATGGTGATTGTGGAATATTTTTTTTCCAGATTGGACATTTTTTGTTTTTTTGACAACTAGAATAGTTCAGTTTCTAGATCTGGTGACTCGAATCATCTTCGAGTAAGGATTTCACTAAAAGTTCCATTAATGATGAGTTGTGGAAAAAAAGTCAACTTCGCTGAATTGCTCGTAGACGTGGAAAGACAAACTAATGCGACCCTTGAAAACTTATTTTACAAAACACTTCAGAAGAAACCACTTTTTCTAGTAGTTCAGTAATTCTTCAGTTTGATTTCCTAAATACATTTTGGTTTATTCGCTCAAAACATAAATAAAACTGCAAGAAATTATAAAAGTATATATTAATTTTCAGAAGAGTTAAGATATTTTCAATAAAATACATTCTCATCACAATTACAGTGCCCTCAGACTTTAAATGGAATATTTCAAACTTGCGAAATTCAAATGGAAGACTGGTGCGACTGATTTATTTTTGCGTTCGAAATCGCATTCTTTCTTAAGCGAGATGCAGATTTTCAAATTTTGAAGAATGTGTTTTGTAATTTTTGGCGCCAATGAAATGACATTACTATGGCACGCATATAAGTAGTGTTATCAAATTCTACGCCGAAAAGGGCACAAATCAGTACATACAGCACGCGGCTCAGCAAATAGCAGACAGAAAAATAAATACGTGTGGAGACATGTAATTCTGGAAATCTTTAACTTCCAATTCTTCGAACGTGTAACATTTAACATCAATAATAGTGAGTGATTTTCCGTTAAAAATCAGAAGTTCCCCTCTCATCTCCCCAATCCCACCAAGTAAGCTTTTCCAGGAGTAATTAGAAATGCCAGGGGGTCAAAGCCAGAGAAAGTTCAGATCTTTTGAAATAAAACGCTTTCACGCTCGCCCCGCTATGTAGCTGCATCGACAGCAGAAATAAAGAAATGATTCATTCTCTGTCGCATAGCAACCTGATGCTTTTGTTAAAACGTTATGAATACCTTTAACGTGAAATTTATTATGAGTTGTAATATTATATAAATGGCATGATGGATTGTGGATTAGTAGATATCTTTTCGGTTAAAATAAATAGAATAGAATAGAAACATCTTCATAGCGAGCGAGATTGGACTATGAAGTCTTATCTAACTCTTAAATGAGAATTTAGGTTGTATTTAAACTTCAATAATTATTTATATTGAAAAGGCGAAGAAAATGATAGAGAATCAAATCATATTCATCCCAATAGTCCTTGTCAATGGGTAGACAACTCTCATCAATTTACTAATAAAAATAGATCCGAAATTATACAATGATCGTGCAATACGAGTCGTAATAACAAGGAATTTACTTTTACTGTATTTTTTCAAATATTTATTTTCCCATAATTTTGCTCTGTTTAAATGTCAATCGATGTATTTTTTCTGGTATCTCCAATGATTATAAAAATCGACGACTACTAAGCTCGTAAGAGAATTTCTCATATTGTATCCAGCTGAGGTAGAGGACCCCATCGGTTGGAAGTCACAGGTTGAGGCGAAAAGGAGAAATACATAGAATTTATTTTAGATTGTGGAATTTGAATATGTATTTTTGCATTAAAGAGACGAGTCGAAGCCTTGTTGAGAAGGCATTTCAGGTGGCTCTTACTGAAGAAAATTACTCAAAGATATGAACTCTACGTACGAAGCTGGGTAACTTTCGGTTATCAACTGTTTATTCGTATATGATCACCTGAAGTGGCATTCTGGATAATCTATCCAATCGAAGAAAATAATGTTCAGTGTGCGTGAAAAATTTGGGAAAGTTGTAAAGCCATTTATTTATAAAATTCCGTACAAAATTCAATGTTACCTGACTCAGAACTTTGACGGATTCGACTAATGTGGAAAATTGACAATAGAGTACTTCGTAGAGTCGATTTAGGAACCCACTATGTCGGGTGAAATATAGAGGGCATTAATCTAATGACGTCAGAGGAATAATTACCGGTCTATTTATATATCAGCGGATCGACGTTGCCAAGACATAAATGCTCCTCTACCGAACGTATTTCTGCAAAGGGGCTCAGTAACCAGACTAGGATGTTCCATAGCATTTGAAAAATACTCCGATTTATGTTAAATGAAATTTTAACTTAAAAGGGTAGAAACATAATTCGATCAGATGTAATAATTTTAAAACATTTCTTCCAAATAAAACATGTTTATTTGCAACAAAAACTTTCCTTTCTATAAAAAAAGCAGTACATAAGTATTTTTTTACCGAAGCAGAACTCGTGACATTTATGGGGTGACTGCGACCAAGTTGAGAAGTTATTTGCTTCTTAAGTAGTGACCTTAACGAGAAAGTAATTTTTCATCCTTGAGGAGTATTGCCCTCCTTGGATTGATTTTCGGCCGGCTACTTTTGCTTTCATGAGGAGGGAAAGAAAAAGAATCCAACCTCCATTACGATTCCAATCTTCGAAATTAAGCGAGTGGTAATCGCGATTTTCCCGCCCAAATATCTCCACGTGGAGCACGCGCCATTTCTCGTTCCCCCTTCGCGATATCACGCTCCATTTTCTCCCCTTCTGTTATTGACCCTTTCTCCTCGCCAATGGCAAATTGCTTTTCTCCATCCCGGAGAGGAAGGAGACGAGAAAGGTGGAAAAGGACGAAGAAATCGAATGCGCCATTTTAGCCGAGCTGTTTTCACGACGCGGCGCAGGTGGCGCGCCCATGCGGCAGTGAGCGAAAAGAGATTGGCTTGATGGTTTAACCTCCGGGAGGTTGCACGTTAAAGGAAGGGTTTCGATGGGAGAAAAACACGTCGCCCGGGAATGGCGCTTGTGGGTGGAGAGTGGGTGGCTCGATGGAGAATGGGGCATCCTTTATGGGTTTCAGAAGGATCCCCCATTTGACCGTCGTAGTAAATCTTGATTTCTCTGACAAGTGGGGCTAAGCCCTCGAGGGGTAATTCTGCATTCCTAGTTTCCATTTTTCCTCCTCTAGCATTACGCTGAAACATTAATGGAATCCTTGAGGGATTCCCAAAGGGAAGCTGCATGCGATTTACGCTGGAGGAGGAATTCGTAAAAGAGATCCTTAGCTTTAATGGCGAGAGTCGAATTTGGTTTGCCTAGCGATCCAACAGGTTTCGGTGCTCTGTGGAGCAACAGATAGGTTCTTCTGGTCTTCGGGGATCTTTGGAGAGAAAATTTAGACTCATCATTGTCAACGATTACTTTGATAACGTTTTATTTCCTCGTGCATCATGAGTTGCACATATCTAGAGAGATTTTTTAATAATATTTACTAATCATAAAATTAGGTGAAATTTACGCAAAGCTTCTAACTTTCAAATATTTAGATTTCTAATTTTCCGTGAAGTGAATCGGCGTTTCTACGATGGATGGTTCAGGACTTCAATTTCCCTGCAGCCTAAGTATTACAATAGTTGAAATAAATAATGTTTTGTGATTTCCACAGCAGGCTTTTATTCGACCAGTTTAGTCAACGAGTTGACATCTTCAGGATGTTACAATATTCAGGAAATTAATAAATATTCTTTTTTTCAAGATGTGTTGAGTTCCACAAAGTTACGCTAAGACATATTAATTTTATTACAATCGTCATTTTTAGGGTTAGATGTAAGAAGAGACTAATTAGTCTCAATCTTGCCCGTAAATAAAGACGAGTTATTATTATTATTTTGTTAAATAAACAGATGGTGGAGATACGACGAAAAGGCATAAGAAATAAGGAGGATATACTCAAAGATCCAAATCAATTAAAGGATTTAAAATGAAGTTTTACGTAGTCAGAATAAATAAGTTATCTGTAACAGATTATTTGCGTATTTAAACTGTATATATTAAGGATAAATAATGGTTGAAATGAAAAATAAACTAGGTTAAAAGATACGGGAAGGATTACTTAGTGAGGTTAATAGCGTAGCAGTAATCTTTTTATGCATTAATGAGGAAGTACAATTATGGTTTAAGAAAAATAATGCAATGGATTGGTAATAAGATATAAATCCGACGTCTGAATGTCTTAGAATTCAATCACAGATGAGTCATGAGGCAATTTTTATAATTCTTGTATTTATCAACTTTAGGAATTCAATATAAAATTTTCAAGTAAAAGATCGATTTCTGTATTATTAATTATAATAAACAATTTCTATGGAATATTATTACTGTTTCATTTTTCATCGAAAAAGTTTATCGTCCGCGTATGAGAGCGAATAAATAATGAAACTGAGGAATTCATTGCCAATCAGTTCGATTTTTTCATTTTCTTTCGGTCGTTGGTCAGTTGGGTCCCAAAAGGTCCTATAGGTCTCAAATGATCAAACCCCAAGTGTGTAGGAAGATATATACATGTTTGGAAACAGATGAAGAATGAATATTTCCAATCACATCGATGAAAAATCGTCGAACAAGCCTTGAATATTTTATACATTCTTGTTTCAGAGATTGCGTGTTTGAGAATGTTTTCGATTCCCCGTGTAGGAAAGGTTTTCCATCGTAAACATTTTATTACTCTTATTTATTCAGTTATACATCTGATTGCGTTCATTAGAAAGAAAACGTTTATTTAAATTAAATATTCGCAGTAATTGACTTAATCAGCGGATATTTCCGGTAACTGATACCCTTGTTGCCTTAATAAATATTTTATTCGGTCAAAGCAGCGGTTGCAAATCATGTCTGGGGTTTGAGATACCCTTTGGGGGTAAAGCGCCTGAAGGTTCAGGAGGATACAAAAAATGAATAATAAATATTTCCACTGACGCCATCAATTACTCCTGTAAGGTGTTTTCTGTTAAAAAACTCTTAAGGTAACATAGATTTGTTATCTAAAACGGATGAACTGTAATAAATGTTCGCAGAACTATTTGATAAGAGAGGTTGATAAATGCTGGATTGGTTTTTCTTAATATTTTATTTTCTCCAATGTAGAAATAATGATTGTGCTCTCTAATCTATAGAAACAACAATATTCTAAATAAAAGATGTGATATATATATAATTTAAATTATAAAAATATCTATATATGTGTATCTTTCATTGTATTTTATCGTCTCTCGTGTTTTAAAATTCTATACATTTTGAAGTTTGATGCAATTTTTAATTTTTTTGCTATGTCAACGAAGAAACATTCTAGAAAGTTGCATTACTTATAATAATTTACTTTCTGGTTTTTGTTTTATGTGATAAACGATAAATTTTGTCAAAACACTTCGCGTTGCCTGAAAATCTCCTATCACAGAAGAACCTGTACTCTTAAATAAACCTCAGTAAAAGCCGTAGTGATGTAGATTTGACCCTTACCGAAATCTAGGGGAGCAGTCAAAAAAGGACTGAGTTCTGTGAGTATACGTACTCCGCGATATTCCGCCTTTACGGAGGAAACAGCAGTTTAAGAAAAGAAGTGCAATTTGAAGGAGCATCCATACTGGAAACATATCGAGTGAGGTTGTATATAGATCCATCTCAACCGTCTCTACCGTAATGCAGCCTCTTTCGACCTCATAAAATGCATGAATGTTCCTTTTTATTGCTGTTGCAGGAATAAGAACCCCAGGGGCAGGGAGGGTCACGCCGAATAGTATCGCGCGCCGGAGCGCATTTACTCGTCTCCAAGGGAAACAGTCGGTATCCATCGCTTAAGTGTTGGCTCCTTTATTAGGAAGGAATAATAAGGGAGAGAGCTTTGGGAGGAAAAGCCGCCGATAAAGAACTTTCCCTGAAGAAAAGAGCCCCTTTCAGATCAAATCTCCTCTCGTATTTCAGAAGGGTAAACTCTACCCTGGAATATCGTTTGGCTCCAACTCCCTTTACCTTTTTTCCCAAGGACGTCCGTTACTCTCAAACGTTGGGCGCCATCTTGTTCGGATTTAATCCATTTATGCGAGAAAGATTGAGACTTGGAAACCTTAACGTAACGTCAGAGGGAAAGGAAATGGTGCATCTCCGACTGAGGGATTCGATGCCTTTGAAGTATTTTGCCTCGAAGCAAGTACTCTATGGGTCTGAAAACAGGGCTTGATTAGGAAAGAGATGCAGTATTGATGGAAGCAGGGTCGGCCACGCGGTTAATAGCTCCCATAGCTATGCTTGATGCTCCATATTGAAAATTCCTTTTTAAATTATGAATCACCGATTGTAGATACATGATAACAAAACCATGGCAGGCCGGGGAGGTGGTGTGTTAGGGTGCTTCGATCCCAAGGTCCCGCGTTCGAGTCCCGGATTATCGGAATTTCAATGTTATGATAGTTGTTTGTATTTGTAAATAACAGTAAATATTAAAATGGGTGTAAATGGGGTCCTGTTTCCATTAAAGAAATTATTATTATGGTTATTATTAATTAGGGCTGGTAACGAGGTAGTGAAAAAAGAACGTGACCGAGGAAGAGAGGAAACGTTGGGAATTTATTTCGGAATACATCAGAAGATTCTTCCGAACATTTGCAAATGGTTTTGTAATTTTAGGTTAAATTTACTCGATGAAGTTAGGGAAAATACATTCTCGTATGGTGTTATATATGTTATGGATCCATAGGCCGATATGTTACTGCAAAAAATAACTTGTTAATAGATTTACTGTAAGAACGGAAATTATCACGGTTGTTAGAAAAACTGGATGTGAAATGCTGATTAAGACGTTGCAGGTGCATTAGAGTTATGCTGGGTCAGTGAGAAACCAGAAGTATACTTAGTACATTTAGTACAGGACGCAGTATTCTTCAACCCTTGAAGATGATAATGGTTTTCTCCTCTTTGCTGTGTTTTCAGAAGTGAACTCTCATGCACCTGCAAGTATGCCGATTGGTTAGGTCTCATCTCACCGAGGGATAAGTAATGTCACTGAATATTTAACCATGTGAACATACCGAAAGGTGGAACACTTACTTTTGTGCATTTTAAGTCTGTTATAATAATCCAAAGGTCTGTAATACTTATAAGGTCTAAAAGCTCTATTATGTTTATAAATAACGATCATGGTAGAGTTTAAAGCAAAAATGGTTAGCGGGGTGTCTGAACTACCCTTATGTATGTATTTATCAAATGATGCATCTCTTAAATGTGGAGGCAATCTCTGCCTTTAATGGGAACCGACCTCGGGCATCAATTTCCTAATAATCGCCGGTTGAACGGCGGAATAACTAGACATCAAAACGGAGGACCTTCTCATGCCTCCGGTCAAATCATCCCATTTCCCTTTCAGATCGTAATCATAAGTTAACATATTTGGCTGTCGCTTTGTGTTCACGCATGCGTGAGCACTGATTACGAGGATGTCGATTTTTAAGTATTGCGTGTCGGCCCAATCTCGCTCAACTCCAAAGGAAGAACAGCCCATCTGAATAACTCCCCCCTTTGAGAAGAAAGCAAACGCAGGGTATCTTTCCCCTTTTTCTCCCTATACTTTTCCTCCATTACGCTGCTTTATTTACAGTCTCCCCTTCGTTCTTTATGAGCCGAAACCGCATTCGCTGTCATGACTGTATGAATCGCGCCTTTGCCGTGTTAATTGCGTGTTCGTCGCCACACTCATTCATCGAGGACGATTTGCGAAAGCAGAATAGAATAGAAACTTCTTTATTGCGGGCGAGATTGAGACTATGAAGTCCTCTCTTACATCTAAGCCATGTAATTTTAATAAAAAGAGAGGATATAGCAGTATATAAAAGAGATAAGAAGGAAGAAACTATGTGTGGATTAAAGAAGCCTAAGTGAAAAGCTCAGGAAAATATTTCCATAGTAAGAAAACATCCACAAGAAGGGGGGAGTGAAGAACCTGCTGATAGTAATAGATACATTTTCAGCTACAGAAATAATATATATAAATTAAAAAGAGGAAAAAAATTGACAAGAATTCATAAAAGAACAACCTCATCTCAAGAACAAGGCGAATTTCATTCAACCTCTTTGATATCAGCCAGAGCAAGTAAGAAAAAGAATATCCGTTTTTATTTCTTCGACTGCAGAGGTTAACTAAATTTCTTTAATAATTGGTTATTTTTTGTAAATTGTAGTTACATGAAGGATGAATTTGTAATTAAATTTTTATATCGTGTATCAAACATGGCGACAAGGTGTTTGGAATTTCGTAACTCAGTAGTTAATTCTTAATTTCATCATAACTATACTGGGTAATAAATAAGAGATCTCTGTCTATTTAAAGGTTCAAGAGTACAACGGCATACAGCAATGGAACTGTCGTACAACAGGCTCCTAGTTGAAGAATAATCTTATGTTGATCGATAATGGATCGATAATAAAACAAGGGTTAGATGTAAGAAGAGACTAATTAGTCTCAATCTCGCCCATAAATAAAGACGATTTATTATTATTATTATTATGTAGTTCTCGTTGTTCTGTCTGCCTTTCCTCATTTATACGTATAAACGAACTGTTTCACTTTGGCCACTGCATTAATTTTAAAACAAGTTCCTCACACTTGGCCTTTGCAACTGCAATACTGCACAAGTATTTTACACCATATAATGCTGGATTTATTAGGTGTATATAACCTGTGCGAGCTGTGTAACTTTGTGTTAGTTAGACCTCACCTTGAATATGCATGTAGTGTATGGGTCGAAAAGTGTTGTATTCGGGAATTATAAAAATTACAGCGAAAGGAGGTGTGTCTCGTGAAAAATGATTACCAACCACCAGTTAGTGAGTATTACTCAAATGTTTCAAAAACAGCGAAAACAACTGAAGAACTCAGACTTGCCAAAGGAAAATATCGAATATGTCGAGCTATGCAAGTCTATCAGAGTGGCGATGAAGGAAGATGTAAGGAATTTTAACGAAAGAATTGTACAAGAAGCTATAGAGAACAACAAGAGTATGAAGAGGGTCAGACGACGCCTAGCAATGGGAAAGAAANTCTCCTCCCGTCTTTGTCCTTTCCACTCTTTTTATCAACGGCCCCATCTCTTCCTTTCTTATTTTTTGCTTTCCTTGCTCCTTTTCGCTCAAATTCCGTTAACATTTTTTAACGTCTTTCCTATATTAGATGTCGGTATTAGATCTCACATTCATATCGGACGCAATTGCAGGTGTGCAATCTATAAATGCGTTGTAGAATTCTTTGAGGTCCAGCGTTTTGAAATAGTTTGGTTGGTGAGCTAGGTTAAAGTTTAGCATTTAAGATAAGTGTATCTACTCATTCTGCCTCGACTTTGTGGCAGTTCTCCATAATAAAGAATAATGAAGAGAACACTTCTACCGTTACCACAATAATTATTCAAATAATAATATTTAATGACAACAATAAGAAACACTAAAAATTATCGTGGTACAATACAAGGGTTCTTTTCCTCATTATTTACATTTAAGATAAAGAAAAAAGTTACCCCGATACCGTGAAAACCTGGAGGTAAACCAAAATAATTTTCTCAGGTACTTGTTAAAAGTTTATTGAATCATCCGGTTTCTCTTAAAAGCACAATACCCTAAATAATACGTCAGGATCGTCCCCTAGCATTGATGTTGTATAATCTCTGATTCCTAACGAACTGCGGGTGGTTCCATATTTATCGCATTCAAGCAGGAGGTGTTTGGTTCTTAATGTATGTAACACGATTAAAAGGACGCAAGAGGTAATAATTATCGACGAGGAAAAACGAATAAAGACCTTCCAAACATTGACATAAACAACCCTAAAAATAGACCAGTACGTAAATTCCGTAGAGCCAAGTGGGTAGCTCGTTGCCTTCGGTGAAAGCGGTCCCGGGTTCGATTCCCGGTGAAGGCCCGTTTGTATGAAGTGACCTCAGCTATCGTGGCATTTTTATCAATACCACTACTACTACTACAATTATATTTTAATAATTAATTTCCTACATTCAACAAGTATGTTAAAATCAATGTAACACATTTAAATAATGCAAAATATTGTAATCTACTCATCCGTTTCAATTAGAAAAGACACTCGAAGACGCAGTAACGTTACGTAAAGGGATAATGCGCATTCTTCCGTTTTAAAGTCAGATTTCCAACCCGTTTTTAGTTTAGGGGGTTATGAGAATAAGACGAGGACGTTGGAAAATTGCCTAATATACCTACTACATTTAATAAATAAAAGAATAGAGCCTAAATATTGAAAATAGAAAATAACCATTAAATTCATGAAACGTTTTTCTGACTCCTTAGTTTAAATTCAATCTTTTCTGTTGATAAAAGAAATTTCCTTGGGACTTTCTTCTTTTTAGAAATCTAACGCAGTCTCTCACTTGTAAAATATACCTTTCTGAAGTTCTGGAGGATAGATAAACTCAAAGCAAATTTTATAAATTATTTCTTAGTGAGATCTGAAATTCCGAGCTAGAAATAATTTTAATTAATCGTACTGATTCATTTATTAACAAACTAGTCTTGATCTTTGACGATGATTATGAAATGGAGCGAAAAAGACTTGAAAATGATTTTATTACTCGCTTTGAATTATGAAACTTTACGGTAATCTTAAGTATTATTTTGTGGTGAATAGAAATTGATCTCTTTACTAGAGTTTGGTATAAGTTGGATGTGTGGTTTATTAAAAATTAATTATTTTATTGCATCGTTATCGTACTTGAAAGCAGGAGAATGTGACTTTTACCACTTTCATCCATTCCTTTTCCTTCCTGTAAATGACACACAGGCTGTTAGGTTGAATCTACATGAACTGGTAATTGCATAAATATACCGGAGCATTGGTTATTGATGAATGAATCTGTGGGAGAAGAGAATATTTCCCTATCTGGCACGATTCCCTCTGAGCTGGGAGAACATCTGTTTCTTTCGTTCTTTCTTTTCGCACAAAACAAAAAGGAAACAATGCGCACGCACACGGAAGCACATTCCTTTTATATCCCTCGAAGCACACGCCCACAAATATTAGAATGTAATTTTCACCCAAAAATCATACACCATAAGTTTTTCATAAATTATTTTTTTTGTAATATATAAAAAGTAAAGCAAAATAGAAAATGAATTTAACATATATTCGGTGAATGCTTGACTTGAAAGTTGAATGAAGATGCAAGAGAATGGACGAACAATTGAAGGGGTGTTGGCCGTAGAGTTATTTAAGACGCTGCTGCCGAATATTTAATCGGAAAATATGATTACTCGAGGAAAATAATTTATGCAAAAAAGGGGAGATTGGAAATCCAAAGAGGATTGAAGAAAACGAAAAGAGAGAGGGCCAAATATATCATTATAAATCCTTAAATGTAAATAATATCAGAATTTTGAAGGTTTTATAAATATTTTAAATCTTAAATTACTGGTAATTTGAGATGAATTGAATGAATATTGGAAAAAATTATACTTTCGAAAGCTCAGAATTTAGTCTTTCAGGTATTGTAAACGAGTTTTAGAGTATTGTAAATGTAGATTTTACAAACAATTGAAATTGGTTTGCACAGTTGTATTATATGGAATTTCCGGAATGATAGCTGCATAGCGTATATTAAGAAAGATAAGATAAGGAGTTGATTTGTCGACATTGAGACTGAAAAGTCCCACATTAATTTAATTATATATATAGTAAAGAAATGAGACAGATTCACATTAGAACGAAGACATATTATACTATTGAAATAGAATTAATACTCTTAGATTTTCGACGGAAGTTCAAGAGTTATAGAAGTTATGTATGAGATTTTTACGAAAGGAAATTGTCAATCGCTTGTCCGCTATTCCACAGAGTGGTGCTTAGGGTCACAAATTCCATCTTTCTAACTTGCTTAAACCGAGTAACTTCTGCAGCTTACTTTCGGGGTTGCCACGGATGCAGTGCCGTGAAGAGGTCATATTTCTCTCGCGCATGAGTTGATTGCCATAGTGACTCCCGCGAGAAAACAATCCCCTGCTCCAGTGAGTGCGCGCTGGGATGAGACCACTTTTCCAGAGTCCGAGCCTCTCCAGAATCTTCTCAAAAGCCGTCTCGAGGAAGAAGTTTCTTCAAGGAGAGAGTCAAGATTTACCTCCGTCGTCCCAATTTCTTTCGTTCTTTCTTTTCGCACAAAACAAAAAAGAAACAATGCGCACGCACACGGAAGCACATTCCTTTTATATCCCTCGAAGCACTGAGAGAATATCTTCTCCTCCCGTCTTTGTCCTTTCCACTCTTTTTATCAACGGCCCCATCTCTTCCTTTCTTATTTTTTGCTTTCCTTGCTCCTTTTCGCTCAAATTCCGTTAACATTTTTTAACGTCTTTCCTATATTAGATGTCGGTATTAGATCTCACATTCATATCGGACGCAATTGCAGGTGTGCAATCTATAAATGCGTTGTAGAATTCTTTGAGGTCCAGCGTTTTGAAATAGTTTGGTTGGTGAGCTAGGTTAAAGTTTAGCATTTAAGATAAGTGTATCTACTCATTCTGCCTCGACTTTGTGGCAGTTCTCCATAATAAAGAATAATGAAGAGAACACTTCTACCGTTACCACAATAATTATTCAAATAATAATATTTAATGACAACAATAAGAAACACTAAAAATTATCGTGGTACAATACAAGGGTTCTTTTCCTCATTATTTACATTTAAGATAAAGAAAAAAGTTACCCCGATACCGTGAAAACCTGGAGGTAAACCAAAATAATTTTCTCAGGTACTTGTTAAAAGTTTATTGAATCATCCGGTTTCTCTTAAAAGCACAATACCCTAAATAATACGTCAGGATCGTCCCCTAGCATTGATGTTGTATAATCTCTGATTCCTAACGAACTGCGGGTGGTTCCATATTTATCGCATTCAAGCAGGAGGTGTTTGGTTCTTAATGTATGTAACACGATTAAAAGGACGCAAGAGGTAATAATTATCGACGAGGAAAAACGAATAAAGACCTTCCAAACATTGACATAAACAACCCTAAAAATAGACCAGTACGTAAATTCCGTAGAGCCAAGTGGGTAGCTCGTTGCCTTCGGTGAAAGCGGTCCCGGGTTCGATTCCCGGTGAAGGCCCGTTTGTATGAAGTGACCTCAGCTATCGTGGCATTTTTATCAATACCACTACTACTACTACAATTATATTTTAATAATTAATTTCCTACATTCAACAAGTATGTTAAAATCAATGTAACACATTTAAATAATGCAAAATATTGTAATCTACTCATCCGTTTCAATTAGAAAAGACACTCGAAGACGCAGTAACGTTACGTAAAGGGATAATGCGCATTCTTCCGTTTTAAAGTCAGATTTCCAACCCGTTTTTAGTTTAGGGGGTTATGAGAATAAGACGAGGACGTTGGAAAATTGCCTAATATACCTACTACATTTAATAAATAAAAGAATAGAGCCTAAATATTGAAAATAGAAAATAACCATTAAATTCATGAAACGTTTTTCTGACTCCTTAGTTTAAATTCAATCTTTTCTGTTGATAAAAGAAATTTCCTTGGGACTTTCTTCTTTTTAGAAATCTAACGCAGTCTCTCACTTGTAAAATATACCTTTCTGAAGTTCTGGAGGATAGATAAACTCAAAGCAAATTTTATAAATTATTTCTTAGTGAGATCTGAAATTCCGAGCTAGAAATAATTTTAATTAATCGTACTGATTCATTTATTAACAAACTAGTCTTGATCTTTGACGATGATTATGAAATGGAGCGAAAAAGACTTGAAAATGATTTTATTACTCGCTTTGAATTATGAAACTTTACGGTAATCTTAAGTATTATTTTGTGGTGAATAGAAATTGATCTCTTTACTAGAGTTTGGTATAAGTTGGATGTGTGGTTTATTAAAAATTAATTATTTTATTGCATCGTTATCGTACTTGAAAGCAGGAGAATGTGACTTTTACCACTTTCATCCATTCCTTTTCCTTCCTGTAAATGACACACAGGCTGTTAGGTTGAATCTACATGAACAGGTAATTGCATAAATATACCGGAGCATTGGTTATTGATGAATGAATCTGTGGGAGAAGAGAATATTTCCCTATCTGGCACGATTCCCTCTGAGCTGGGAGAACATCTGTTTCTTTCGTTCTTTCTTTTCGCACAAAACAAAAAGGAAACAATGCGCACGCACACGGAAGCACATTCCTTTTATATCCCTCGAAGCACACGCCCACAAATATTAGAATGTAATTTTCACCCAAAAATCATACACCATAAGTTTTTCATAAATTATTTTTTTTGTAATATATAAAAAGTAAAGCAAAATAGAAAATGAATTTAACATATATTCGGTGAATGCTTGACTTGAAAGTTGAATGAAGATGCAAGAGAATGGACGAACAATTGAAGGGGTGTTGGCCGTAGAGTTATTTAAGACGCTGCTGCCGAATATTTAATCGGAAAATATGATTACTCGAGGAAAATAATTTATGCAAAAAAGGGGAGATTGGAAATCCAAAGAGGATTGAAGAAAACGAAAAGAGAGAGGGCCAAATATATCATTAGATTTCGTATGTAAATTTTCAATTTATTCGTTAAAAATGGAACAATTTGTATGTCAACGATGGCGGCCTTTATGCAAAAGCAGTAGTTAAGTGCCCATTATTGTTACTTCCGCCGAAGGATGAAAAAATTGAGACCCCGTAACGAATTCCGTAGGTTATCGGCAATCAAACCATAATATGCGGACGAAAGAAAAGATTTTCTTCTATCTTATTGTAAGAAAAAGAAGGTTGGAACACGGATGTACATTGAAGCAAAATTGTATAGTAATGTTTATTATAGTTGTAGAATACCGTTTTCGGTTCGAAACTGCGAACATTTTGATAAAATATACGAGCGTTTTGTAAAATTATGTAAACAATCCGTCCCCATGACGACTCTTAGCATAAGCGTCTTTCCATAGAATTGTACTGAGAATTTATTTCCATGTTAAATGTATTAAATAGTTATAGATTTATAATTGCAGCCATTGGGCTTAGAAGAACCAAATGTTTACATTTATAAGTGTGTGCTACTTAAATGCAGTTGAGTTAATGTTACTTCTGTCTTGCTCGCTGAGGGCGTTGTCTAATATGTGCCGTATATGCTCATGTATAGGTACAACTCATGTATAGGTAGAACTCATGTATAGGTAGAACTCATGTATAGGTAGAACTCATGTATAGGTAGAACTCATGTATAGGTAGAACTCATGTATAGGTAGAACTCATGTATAGGTAGAACTCATGTATAGGTAGAACTCATGTATAGGTAGAACTCATGTATAGGTAGAACTCATGTATAGGTAGAACTCATGTATAGGTAGAACTCATGTATAGGTAGAACTCATGTATAGGTAGAACTCATGTATAGGTAGAACTCATGTATAGGTAGAACTCATGTATAGGTAGAACTCATGTATAGGTAGAACTCATGTATAGGTAGAACTCATGTATAGGTAGAACTCATGTATAGGTAGAACTCATGTATAGGTAGAACTCATGTATAGGTAGAACTCATGTATAGGTAGAACTCATGTATAGGTAGAACTCATGTATAGGTAGAACTCATGTATAGGTAGAACTCATGTATAGGTAGAACTCATGTATAGGTAGAACTCATGTATAGGTAGAACTCATGTATAGGTAGAACTCATGTATAGGTAGAACTCATGTATAGGTAGAACTCATGTATAGGTAGAACTCATGTATAGGTAGAACTCATGTATAGGTAGAACTCATGTATAGGTAGAACTCATGTATAGGTAGAACTCATGTATAGGTAGAACTCATGTATAGGTAGAACTCATGTATAGGTAGAACTCATGTATAGGTAGAACTCATGTATAGGTAGAACTCATGTATAGGTAGAACTCATGTATAGGTAGAACTCATGTATAGGTAGAACTCATGTATAGGTAGAACTCATGTATAGGTAGAACTCATGTATAGGTAGAACTCATGTATAGGTAGAACTCATGTATAGGTAGAACTCATGTATAGGTAGAACTCATGTATAGGTAGAACTCATGTATAGGTAGAACTCATGTATAGGTAGAACTCATGTATAGGTAGAACTCATGTATAGGTAGAACTCATGTATAGGTAGAACTCATGTATAGGTAGAACTCATGTATAGGTAGAACTCATGTATAGGTAGAACTCATGTATAGGTAGAACTCATGTATAGGTAGAACTCATGTATAGGTAGAACTCATGTATAGGTAGAACTCATGTATAGGTAGAACTCATGTATAGGTAGAACTCATGTATAGGTAGAACTCATGTATAGGTAGAACTCATGTATAGGTAGAACTCATGTATAGGTAGAACTCATGTATAGGTAGAACTCATGTATAGGTAGAACTCATGTATAGGTAGAACTCATGTATAGGTAGAACTCATGTATAGGTAGAACTCATGTATAGGTAGAACTCATGTATAGGTAGAACTCATGTATAGGTAGAACTCATGTATAGGTAGAACTCATGTATAGGTAGAACTCATGTATAGGTAGAACTCATGTATAGGTAGAACTCATGTATAGGTAGAACTCATGTATAGGTAGAACTCATGTATAGGTAGAACTCATGTATAGGTAGAACTCATGTATAGGTAGAACTCATGTATAGGTAGAACTCATGTATAGGTAGAACTCATGTATAGGTAGAACTCATGTATAGGTAGAACTCATGTATAGGTAGAACTCATGTATAGGTAGAACTCATGTATAGGTAGAACTCATGTATAGGTAGAACTCATGTATAGGTAGAACTCATGTATAGGTAGAACTCATGTATAGGTAGAACTCATGTATAGGTAGAACTCATGTATAGGTAGAACTCATGTATAGGTAGAACTCATGTATAGGTAGAACTCATGTATAGGTAGAACTCATGTATAGGTAGAACTCATGTATAGGTAGAACTCATGTATAGGTAGAACTCATGTATAGGTAGAACTCATGTATAGGTAGAACTCATGTATAGGTAGAACTCATGTATAGGTAGAACTCATGTATAGGTAGAACTCATGTATAGGTAGAACTCATGTATAGGTAGAACTCATGTATAGGTAGAACTCATGTATAGGTAGAACTCATGTATAGGTAGAACTCATGTATAGGTAGAACTCATGTATAGGTAGAACTCATGTATAGGTAGAACTCATGTATAGGTAGAACTCATGTATAGGTAGAACTCATGTATAGGTAGAACTCATGTATAGGTAGAACTCATGTATAGGTAGAACTCATGTATAGGTAGAACTCATGTATAGGTAGAACTCATGTATAGGTAGAACTCATGTATAGGTAGAACTCATGTATAGGTAGAACTCATGTATAGGTAGAACTCATGTATAGGTAGAACTCATGTATAGGTAGAACTCATGTATAGGTAGAACTCATGTATAGGTAGAACTCATGTATAGGTAGAACTCATGTATAGGTAGAACTCATGTATAGGTAGAACTCATGTATAGGTAGAACTCATGTATAGGTACAACTCATGTATAGGTACAACTCATGTATAGGTACAACTCATGTATAGGTAGAACTCATGTATAGGTACAACTCTCTAATAAAAAAAATCCATTTCTGAACTTCGTAGACGTTCCTCCCTTTATAAATTAAGTCGTCATCTATAGGCCGTGTATAATCCATCCAATACTGTTTTATATAACTGTCTAACAATATCCTCTCATGTTTAGGTCCACTTGTTTCTTTATATTTTTAGTGGAATTTAGCCTGATACACGAGTATATGCGTTAATTAAATTACGTCATAAAAGAACAACTTATTACTGTAATTATATCATGAAATAATACGAAAAACTGCAATATTGTTAGGAATACTTTTAATTAAATGGCAAATCAAGTAATTCTGGTGTGTTTCATTAATTAATGTTTTAAATTCAAATTTGAACATCGAAAACCTAATTAAGGTTTGCTAATTTAGGCGATTCGGAATCGAAAGGTTTTGCGAGACTCCAAGAAACTCTGGCAATCGTCAGAATCTGCGAAGCAATTTACCTCCGCTTTGGATTCATCCCGTTATTCAAAGAGATCTTATGTAATTTGCTCTGACCCAAATGCGAGTCCCAGATCCAGTTTTCCACGCAAACGACTTCCTTCCTCCAGTAAACACTCGGCTCCTAACGAAAATCATCCACGAAAATACAGCCGAAAAGAACTATTTACCTGCTGGTATCCTTACTCGGGTACGTGTTCTCGAAATGGTTTTTTTTAACCTTTAACGAAAGTCAGGAATGCGGGAAAATTTGAGAAAGGTTGATGTGTTGCAATGGCGGATGTTTTTTCTTTCGCGTCAAATTGGAGGAAGAGTTCAAGATGGAAGTGCTTGTGTCCATTACGGGATTATGATTCGAGAGCACCGCCGTGGAAGATTAAACGGAAGCAATGCAGAATGCACCGAACCTTGGCGTGATTCGTGTTTTCCCGCTGCGGACGAATAATTTCCCATTCGTGATACCAAAGGTTCATCGTATTCGATTACGCAGTGAACTTACTGAATACCGTCAATGATTGCATGGCAGGCTATTAATGTCGGTAGTTAATACGAGAGATTTCTACCTTAGGTCTGCAAGATTTAAAAAAGTATCGCGTTTCGATGTGATTTTTCTAATCACGAATACCGCAACGGTAGCAATGAATCTTCTCGTAGTTAAAGAAATGAATGAGAACCTGAAGAGAACATGTGTAGGGCTCTAACGAAAGGAAATTATATGATTATAATGATATCATAAATGATTAAGAAGCGAAGTATGAATGCAAGGGAAGGGAAGATTGGAATATGAATGGAGAAATCGTTACGTATAAGAGAAATATGGGAATACTCGGAGAAAGATCAGATAATTTAATGGATATCTAAGTAATCGTGAACTCTTACGTTACTTTTCCAACACTAACGATACCAAAATACAATCATAATCCTATCTGATTCTTTGTGGTATTCCAACTACACTGACCTTTCAATTTGAACTCCTGCTGTCTTCAAATTACCCCAATTTCTCTAAGGTTTAATGAATTCCTAGATTTAAATATTTTAGATAACACCCATGCGTCATTTAAATTGATTCTATACTGTCTCTCCCAAAAGCTCTCTTTCTTTTAAAAATTCAACGAAAAAGAGTTAGATTATTATGAAGTCAGTATGAAGGGAATAAGAAGTATACTCCTCGCCCATCAATAAAGACGTTCTGTTGTTCTATTTGCTACATAAGAAATTGTTCGCAGTTACTTAAATTTGCTCAAATTTCTCGTTTACGTCTAGATTTTAAGAAATACTTTTTAATGTAACATAGGGGTAAGAGAGTAGAGATCGCGGTTCGAAGTAGAATTTATTTCAAAAGTGCTACCGTCAGGATGAAATTCTTTATAAGAATTTGCAGACTCCAGTATTACAACCTTCATTTTATTATTTAGTTCTTGCGAACTTCAAGAATCGTAAATTCCTCTATTTCGCTATCATTCCGCCTCATAATTATTCAGTAAGTTGCAACAATTTTCCACAATTCTGCGGCACACTTTCCTGGAGTCATTTAGGGGACTCCATTATTTTCATGATTTAATGCGCACAGAACAGCTTTCATAGGGCCATTGCTCTCTCTTCACTGCTCTAAAACTGCAAAGTTTGGAAGCAGCGCTGGAAAATTAGCATCTTCCCCTTACTACGGGGTCGCATTATACCGCCATAAACTGGCGGAAATTCAACCTGCGCACGCCGAAGGAGGGACTGTATTAAAATTCCAGTGAACTTTGCAAATTGAATCCAGATTCCTTTCCTACGAAATAGTTCGGTAGTTTGATACGTTTCACAAAAACTCTCTTAAAAACATCTTCACAGAACAGCTTCATCCTCTACTCTCGTGTTTTCTCTTCCATATATTCATCGAGTGGAATTTCTGCTTTTTGTCATAATGGCAGCACCTCACCTACAACATTAGAAATATATAGAGGTAAACTGCTTATTTAAAACAACGGCTGAATAATTGTAACGTAAAATTAATACTTTAATACAAACCCTGCATGTACGAGTTACTTTTTTATTAATAATGTCTCTTATAAGGAAAAATAATCAAATCATTAAATTTTTTNTTACTCGAGGAAAATAATTTATGCAAAAAAGGGGAGATTGGAAATCCAAAGAGGATTGAAGAAAACGAAAAGAGAGAGGGCCAAATATATCATTAGATTTCGTATGTAAATTTTCAATTTATTCGTTAAAAATGGAACAATTTGTATGTCAACGATGGCGGCCTTTATGCAAAAGCAGTAGTTAAGTGCCCATTATTGTTACTTCCGCCGAAGGATGAAAAAATTGAGACCCCGTAACGAATTCCGTAGGTTATCGGCAATCAAACCATAATATGCGGACGAAAGAAAAGATTTTCTTCTATCTTATTGTAAGAAAAAGAAGGTTGGAACACGGATGTACATTGAAGCAAAATTGTATAGTAATGTTTATTATAGTTGTAGAATACCGTTTTCGGTTCGAAATTGCGAACATTTTGATAAAATATACGAGCGTTTTGTAAAATTATGTAAACAATCCGTCCCCATGACGACTCTTAGCATAAGCGTCTTTCCATAGAATTGTACTGAGAATTTATTTCCATGTTAAATGTATTAAATAGTTATAGATTTATAATTGCAGCCATTGGGCTTAGAAGAACCAAATGTTTACATTTATAAGTGTGTGCTACTTAAATGCAGTTGAGTTAATGTTACTTCTGTCTTGCTCGCTGAGGGCGTTGTCTAATATGTGCCGTATATGCTCATGTATAGGTACAACTCATGTATAGGTAGAACTCATGTATAGGTAGAACTCATGTATAGGTAGAACTCATGTATAGGTAGAACTCATGTATAGGTAGAACTCATGTATAGGTAGAACTCATGTATAGGTAGAACTCATGTATAGGTAGAACTCATGTATAGGTAGAACTCATGTATAGGTAGAACTCATGTATAGGTAGAACTCATGTATAGGTAGAACTCATGTATAGGTAGAACTCATGTATAGGTAGAACTCATGTATAGGTAGAACTCATGTATAGGTAGAACTCATGTATAGGTAGAACTCATGTATAGGTAGAACTCATGTATAGGTAGAACTCATGTATAGGTAGAACTCATGTATAGGTAGAACTCATGTATAGGTAGAACTCATGTATAGGTAGAACTCATGTATAGGTAGAACTCATGTATAGGTAGAACTCATGTATAGGTAGAACTCATGTATAGGTAGAACTCATGTATAGGTAGAACTCATGTATAGGTAGAACTCATGTATAGGTAGAACTCATGTATAGGTAGAACTCATGTATAGGTAGAACTCATGTATAGGTAGAACTCATGTATAGGTAGAACTCATGTATAGGTAGAACTCATGTATAGGTAGAACTCATGTATAGGTAGAACTCATGTATAGGTAGAACTCATGTATAGGTAGAACTCATGTATAGGTAGAACTCATGTATAGGTAGAACTCATGTATAGGTAGAACTCATGTATAGGTAGAACTCATGTATAGGTAGAACTCATGTATAGGTAGAACTCATGTATAGGTAGAACTCATGTATAGGTAGAACTCATGTATAGGTAGAACTCATGTATAGGTAGAACTCATGTATAGGTAGAACTCATGTATAGGTAGAACTCATGTATAGGTAGAACTCATGTATAGGTAGAACTCATGTATAGGTAGAACTCATGTATAGGTAGAACTCATGTATAGGTAGAACTCATGTATAGGTAGAACTCATGTATAGGTAGAACTCATGTATAGGTACAACTCTCTAATAAAAAAAATCCATTTCTGAACTTCGTAGACGTTCCTCCCTTTATAAATTAAGTCGTCATCTATAGGCCGTGTATAATCCATCCAATACTGTTTTATATAACTGTCTAACAATATCCTCTCATGTTTAGGTCCACTTGTTTCTTTATATTTTTAGTGGAATTTAGCCTGATACACGAGTATATGCGTTAATTAAATTACGTCATAAAAGAACAACTTATTACTGTAATTATATCATGAAATAATACGAAAAACTGCAATATTGTTAGGAATACTTTTAATTAAATGGCAAATCAAGTAATTCTGGTGTGTTTCATTAATTAATGTTTTAAATTCAAATTTGAACATCGAAAACCTAATTAAGGTTTGCTAATTTAGGCGATTCGGAATCGAAAGGTTTTGCGAGACTCCAAGAAACTCTGGCAATCGTCAGAATCTGCGAAGCAATTTACCTCCGCTTTGGATTCATCCCGTTATTCAAAGAGATCTTATGTAATTTGCTCTGACCCAAATGCGAGTCCCAGATCCAGTTTTCCACGCAAACGACTTCCTTCCTCCAGTAAACACTCGGCTCCTAACGAAAATCATCCACGAAAATACAGCCGAAAAGAACTATTTACCTGCTGGTATCCTTACTCGGGTACGTGTTCTCGAAATGGTTTTTTTTAACCTTTAACGAAAGTCAGGAATGCGGGAAAATTTGAGAAAGGTTGATGTGTTGCAATGGCGGATGTTTTTTCTTTCGCGTCAAATTGGAGGAAGAGTTCAAGATGGAAGTGCTTGTGTCCATTACGGGATTATGATTCGAGAGCACCGCCGTGGAAGATTAAACGGAAGCAATGCAGAATGCACCGAACCTTGGCGTGATTCGTGTTTTCCCGCTGCGGACGAATAATTTCCCATTCGTGATACCAAAGGTTCATCGTATTCGATTACGCAGTGAACTTACTGAATACCGTCAATGATTGCATGGCAGGCTATTAATGTCGGTAGTTAATACGAGAGATTTCTACCTTAGGTCTGCAAGATTTAAAAAAGTATCGCGTTTCGATGTGATTTTTCTAATCACGAATACCGCAACGGTAGCAATGAATCTTCTCGTAGTTAAAGAAATGAATGAGAACCTGAAGAGAACATGTGTAGGGCTCTAACGAAAGGAAATTATATGATTATAATGATATCATAAATGATTAAGAAGCGAAGTATGAATGCAAGGGAAGGGAAGATTGGAATATGAATGGAGAAATCGTTACGTATAAGAGAAATATGGGAATACTCGGAGAAAGATCAGATAATTTAATGGATATCTAAGTAGTAGTCTCTCGAATTTATTTATGGAAAGAAATATTTTAAATAAAAACTTAATCATCGTGAACTCTTACGTTACTTTTCCAACACTAACGATACCAAAATACAATCATAATCCTATCTGATTCTTTGTGGTATTCCAACTACACTGACCTTTCAATTTGAACTCCTGCTGTCTTCAAATTACCCCAATTTCTCTAAGGTTTAATGAATTCCTAGATTTAAATATTTTAGATAACACCCATGCGTCATTTAAATTGATTCTATACTGTCTCTCCCAAAAGCTCTCTTTCTTTTAAAAATTCAACGAAAAAGAGTTAGATTATTATGAAGTCAGTATGAAGGGAATAAGAAGTATACTCCTCGCCCATCAATAAAGACGTTCTGTTGTTCTATTTGCTACATAAGAAATTGTTCGCAGTTACTTAAATTTGCTCAAATTTCTCGTTTACGTCTAGATTTTAAGAAATACTTTTTAATGTAACATAGGGGTAAGAGAGTAGAGATCGCGGTTCGAAGTAGAATTTATTTCAAAAGTGCTACCGTCAGGATGAAATTCTTTATAAGAATTTGCAGACTCCAGTATTACAACCTTCATTTTATTATTTAGTTCTTGCGAACTTCAAGAATCGTAAATTCCTCTATTTCGCTATCATTCCGCCTCATAATTATTCAGTAAGTTGCAACAATTTTCCACAATTCTGCGGCACACTTTCCTGGAGTCATTTAGGGGACTCCATTATTTTCATGATTTAATGCGCACAGAACAGCTTTCATAGGGCCATTGCTCTCTCTTCACTGCTCTAAAACTGCAAAGTTTGGAAGCAGCGCTGGAAAATTAGCATCTTCCCCTTACTACGGGGTCGCATTATACCGCCATAAACTGGCGGAAATTCAACCTGCGCACGCCGAAGGAGGGACTGTATTAAAATTCCAGTGAACTTTGCAAATTGAATCCAGATTCCTTTCCTACGAAATAGTTCGGTAGTTTGATACGTTTCACAAAAACTCTCTTAAAAACATCTTCACAGAACAGCTTCATCCTCTACTCTCGTGTTTTCTCTTCCATATATTCATCGAGTGGAATTTCTGCTTTTTGTCATAATGGCAGCACCTCACCTACAACATTAGAAATATATAGAGGTAAACTGCTTATTTAAAACAACGGCTGAATAATTGTAACGTAAAATTAATACTTTAATACAAACCCTGCATGTACGAGTTACTTTTTTATTAATAATGTCTCTTATAAGGAAAAATAATCAAATCATTAAATTTTTTTATAGTCGTATTTCCTGTAAGAATATAAGCCAATGACTACCATTAATGCTTCCGTTGCTAGGGAAAACTAATTAGTTGCTAAAACAATAAAACATGAGTTGTACCATTTACTAACAAATAGCACTATACTTCGCTTGTTATCAAATTTATTTTATAATAACTATATTCGTTTTAACAAACAACCATTGAGAAAATTAGGAAATGCTACGAAATATCCCGTGACTTTATCAATTAAAAAAATGAAACCGTGAAAATTTTTTTCGCATAACAATACTAAAATAAGGTAAATTGGTGTTTTTTTGTGGAATATAGCAAATGTTAAGTGAATTTGTTCATATATATCTCTTTCGGGTCGGGTTTTGACACTAAGGAAAAAAGCAGACATCCATCGTAGGCATAATGGGTTCGATTCTAGGAGACCCCAAAAATGGCAGTTTTCCCATTTAAATGCATTGAGCGCATTTTCAAAAATTCGTTTAGCATACTTTGCATTAAGAAAGAACGTTGAAATTTACAGTTAGAACGTATTTTTAGCTTTCCTATAGCGCAAAAACCTTATCCATAATGGCCACAGGTTCGATGCTAGGACAATTCTTAAGGAAAAATTCTCAAAAATTATTTTAGGGTATTTCTCGGTAAGATAGACTGAAATTCATGCCATCGATAGAGGATATACACATCTATTGTATGCGTAAAGGTTTTTGCCCTACGGGTCCTTAGTTCGATGTTAGGACAATTCGTATGTCTTAAGTTCAAGAATTCATTTAGGGTATTTTGCGTTAAGATAGAAAGTTCACGGTGTTGTTAGAATAGATGGATGACTATCGTACGCCGTAAAGATTTTTGCCCTGTTGGCCCAGGGTCGACTCTAGGACCATTCGAATGACCGAATTTTCAAAAATTCGTTAGGGTACTTCCCGGTAAGGTAGAATGTTGAAATTCGTAGTATCGATAGAAGATGTAGATTCTATCGTATTCCCCAGAGTTTTTGTGCTATATAATGAGTATAATGAGTCCCAAGGAAGAATGGACTTGAAAAAAGTCTGACGGGACGAGTCAGACTTTTTTCAAGTCCATTCTTCTTTGGGATTTTTCCTGGGTGCGCACCATCTTGCGTAAATACTCTTACCCGTTTTCCTGTGAGTATAATGAGGCTTTCTAAGAAACTTATAACTGCAGTGGAAGTACATTGGTCTTTTACAATTAACAGTGCATAAGAAGTGTCGGTCAGGGGGGGAGGATAAATTCCTATCCAAAGGCCGGATTTACCATTCGAAGAAAGATCGCCGAATAGCTTAACATCGAAATTAAGCATGAGAAAATGGTTTCATTCGCTAAGTAAATTGTGAGAGAACATTTTCAATATATTTTCACTTACCATCATTACGGCTTTTCACGTTGCGTCATTACCAAGGTTAGAAAACAAAATTATTTAAACATCGGACTTTGCTTCAGGAAATGACCGGAAGGCAGCATTGACCGCCCAAAAAGGCCACGTGTTTCCCACCTCTGTTACAGAGAATTACGTTAATTTCCCCCTACTCGTTAAAAAAGTTTTGAAGCTGTAAAGTGGCGATAGTGATAACCATTTTATTGTAATTTGCAATGAACAATTCTCAATACTTTCTTTGTATTGTGATGAGCCGTAACAAAAGAGAGATCCACCATAATCAAAAGCTGTGGAGAAAAAATGAGGTATACTAGGCAAGATGGGTGTTTACCCTTTCTTTTCTCGCCAAATTGGAATACTACGTATAACCGAGAAATGTCCAGGTAATCGTTGATCAGTAACCGTAAAAATAACACTTATCATAGGACTCAAGAAGGATTGACCAGAAAGAATAAAATTGTTCAGCAGAGCGCATACCCGTAGCGTTTATTTTATCACAGCCAAGAGCAAGGCTGAGCGGAAGTAAATGACATTAACCTCTATTCTGTACCAAAAACTAAATATTTCATTCATTGAGTTTGGCGCATAAATTATACGGCGTTTTTTTTATTTCAAATCCAATCACATCTTTAATTCCGAAATTTTAATGCCAAATTGGACTTTCACTCTTAATTGATGGTTTAAAGGGATTGCGAGATTCGTGAAGCGCTGGTCGTCGATTTCCATCGTTAGCAATGTCATTGCCAATACCCCAGTTAAAGCCGTGTTAACTCTTCAGCGTCGATTGCTAATTCAAGTCGGATTATTTCGATGGAATGCCTCTGATTGGTCGGAGAGAACTGATTAACCACAAGTAGGCAAATTGGAAAATTCAACGGAGGAATCTCACGTTGTTTACGTGCAGTAAATTAATTTAGACGTAGCCAAGGTTACGCAGATACGAACGCTTATTTAGGTGTAAACAGGGAAATGCTTTCACAGTTATCGCAAGTTCACCCGCATTGAGTCTGTCATGTACACTGACTGTTATGTTGGGAATTAAAGGAGACCAATTACAGCAACTCTTTCAGCATTAATATCACTCCACAATGTTGCGAAGAGGCACGACATACACCAATAATATACATTTTGTCAATACATGGTACTATATATGGCATATGGTAAAATAAAAAGTAGTTCTATTGAATAACTTCTGTGCTCGAGGCCTCTGGATTGTCATTTAGGTAATGCGTTGGACTTCGGTGAAAGCGGTCCCGGGTTCGATATGGAAAAAACTTTCAAAATTACTTCACTAGTGCTTTTTATACTAACTATAATCGTAAACAATGCTAAGTATAATTCTAAGACCCCCCACTTCCAGTTTTATAGTGTAACATCCAAGTAACCCTTTCCGACCATAATTATGATACTTATTATGAGTTCAGTTGATGACATTTCTATAAGTTAACAAGAGCTTAGGGTTTTCATAACATCTGCACAACTTGGTTATTGATCATGTGATTTTTTAATCGAAGGAACTATACATTATCGTCTGTCTGAAATCAATGAACTGCTGGTTCAAATCACTTAGCAAGTGCTCAGTTGTTAGAAAAAACCACTGAAGCGAAAGATAAGCTCTCTGCTGCCAAGTGGAGCATATATAATTTTTATAAAATTATATTTGGTCTTCTAAAAGTGAATTACTATGAAACTTTTATTACACTTACAAATTTTGATGTCCTGTTTCCGAAATTACATTTGCAAGACTAAGAAATTTCTTCAAGACACTGTTGCAAGACTTTTCCTTTGAAGACATTATACATATTTATTATGTAGCTCCATTATATTTTCACCGCCTGTTTTACGGTAAATTTTCGTTGGGTTGAGTGGAATCGAGTGATTGAATATCCGTTTTGTTTTATCGTTTGCTGATTTGGTTTTATTTAGAATGAGAAAACCACCAAAACACATCTCTCTAGAGAGACTGTGGGGTACAATAGAAGAGTATTGACAAATATGCTTTAAAAAGTAATTTATGAATTCGAGCATGTGTCAACTCATGAATTAAATTACAATCATCTTGAGAATTTAATCGTTTGATTTGGAAATGGGTCAGGAAAATTTATGTCAAAATGATACTCAGTTATTATTGACTATTCAATTCTTATAGCTTAACGTTTGAAGATAAAAACACGTATGACTCTTAATGCATAAATGCACACTAACACTCCCAGTGATATTTCACAATTGTGACTTACCTATTTAATACTCTTATTAAAAATTGACAGAGAATTTCATTTAGTAACTTTGCGTAAAATTATTTTTATTTAGAACTCATTTCCTCATTAATTTAGGTATATCCTATTGTTTCTATAATAAACCGAAATATGAACGAAAATTGATATTGAGCGGTTGAAATTTTCAATGATATTTATATCTACGATCGATTCTTTAAGAGACTAATATGAGAATAAAAACACAAGAGCATTTACGCGAATCATATTTCAGTCGAAAAGTTCTCCGAACTCAGTCATAAATCCTATTGAATGCGAATTATGGGTCGCAGAGGAATCTTCCATGATAGCCTACGTTAAAAAAGTATTCCTTTTTATGCTTTATTCCCTGTATGAAGTTGGGTATTAGTGTTGAAATGCTTTTACTGGCCTTTTTATTCTTTGTACTTTTCCAAGTTTTATGTTGCTGCGCCGTAAGAATAGTATTTACAATTTCCATACTTTTGAAAAGATGACATATCTATGATAGAAATGCTGAAATTCAACTGAAATTATGAAAATTATAATTAAATGAAGAAATGAATTTATATAAATTATAAAATTAAAGCTGATGATTAGAAGACCCTTTCTTTCCGTTTGAATTCTCTGCAATGAAATACGAAATCAAAATACTCTCCCTCATGGATTTTGGATGGAAAATGGATTTTTCAGACGAAATCGAAGCTCCAATTTTGTAGACAATCACGTGACCTGCTTCAATCGAAAACTTTTTCAGTCTGATAGCGGAATTACGCAGAAGAGGACGGGGAAGCGCCTCGTCAACTTGGGAGCATGCAGGTCTCGAAGCTGCAGTTGTAACTTCATTTAATTGGATACAAATAACATTTCAAGGGATTGGAAACACAAAAAAGAACGAATTTCGAAACGGATTTCTGCCATTTCCGTATCTTCGGTAGACGAAGGCAAATCAGATGAACTGGAGAGCGAATTTAACTAGTTGCTTTTCCTTTGCTGACATTTTTCGCGTGAAATCTTAATTCGAACTTTATGAGAAACTTCGTTGAAGGACATGTGGCATCCTTCTGAGATGCAATGGAAATGAACGACGTCTAAATGGAAAATGTTCTACGGAGTTTGGTTTACATGGAATATAATCTTTGAGACGTTCTGCCTGTAAAATCGTTAGCCCGAGGTTTGGTTGCGTTCTCTCCTCAACTAAAGCTTTGTTGAATTGAGATGACGATAAGATGACTAAAAGCGAATTATGCCAATTCCATTTATTGTATAAATTATGAAGTTATAAATGTATTTATCAGAAGTTGAGAAATATTCTATAGGAGCAACAAGAAAAGACAATTTCTTGGTTTGGCGTAATCCTGTTTTCCTTGGTAAAATGCAATAAGAAATAATGGTGGTATAAAATTGAGAGAGAAACATAAAGAAAGAAAATTTTGAGAGATTCTTATTTATACCATCAAATATTACTTTCAATTCGAAATGGCGAAAAATTTGATGAAATAATTGAATTATCAAAGGAATAACAAGTGTGAAAAACAGCGACACGACTGGGACTCGAACCCAGGTCTCCCACTTTCCGGGCAGGTATTCAAGTGGGAGACCTGGGTTCGAGTCCCAGTCGTGTCGCTGTTTTTCACACTTGTTATTCCTTTGGGATTTTCCGTAGGTTTTCAATCTACAAAGACACCTTCCTTTCCTTTAATCCTTGTAATTGAATTATTGTTAAAATAACGAATTAAATATAGTGAATGCTAACGTTGCTATCAATACATCTTTGATGATGGCGATCATTCGCCGAAACTAGTCGTTAGTGTTTATTGTTTGTTTTTTATAATAAATATATTGTGGAAAAAGTACAACTATTCTCATTCTCTTCTTAATAAATCTTTGGTTGCTACAACACTTGGTTATGAATACCTTTATTTATATCGGCCGATGAATCGGTTCCTACCTTAGAAGTAATTACCGAGAGGAGCCATAAATATCCGATGTATTTCTCGGAGTAAATAACAAATGTATGACCGCAAAACACACAAAAGACATTACAAAAATTGGATAGATTTATGTTTTAGTAATCGAATGAAACAAGTCAGATGGAAATAAATTCACGTGTACGTATTTTAATGAGTGAAGAAATTAGAATAATTTAAAAGTACTTCGAAAACTGAGGTCATTTCGCATGAGTATACCCCCACCAGAAATCGAACCCGGGACCGACTTCACCAAAGGTAAACTCTCTATACCCTTATGGTTATCCAGGAGTCCGACCAAAGAATAAATCGCACGGAAACTTACCATCGACTTCTGGGTTGAGATTTTCTAAAGAAACTTAGTTTATATCATATAAAATGTTTCTATTATTTTACTGTGATACTATGCGAAGTATAACTTGCTATCATTACAGTTTTGACCTCAATGTAATTTGCGTTAAAAACAGGAAAATCATAACCTCATTAATTTCAGAAATGCAACATTTAAGATACTCTGAAAAGCGATCGTGAATGAGTTTTCTGAGATGAGAACACGTGAAAAGTCACCGATAGGTAAAGCCCGTAAAGATGGGTATCTGCCCGTGGAACAACTTGCAGTTCCAATATTGTCGGTGTCAATCAAAGGGATGATTAATGCACTCCTCGGGTCTGATCGGTAAACAACGCACGTTAATCATCAGAGATGGCAACAATGCTCCCCAAAGCAGTTGCTTAGCAACTTGAAATTTGATGAACGCAGGTTTAAATTGATGCTAAAGTCTGATTTCTAGAGATGAGCAAATGAAATTGGAGATAATTGCAGTAGGAGTTTGTACTTTCTTTTTACGACTCTAATGAATCAATGAAACCTGTAGGGTAACCTGAATGTGGCGAAAAATACTGAGTTCTTTTGAAACTAGTACTTTCATATGATTACTAGATTGATGGATGGAAGGTTTGATTATATTTTGCAGGAGTAAGCATTTAGTAATGCTTGTCGTAATTAATGAAATAAAAGTTTAGTAAAATTTAAAGGTTGGGAAGAACATCAAAACTTAAGGTTAACGAAAAGAAACCTTCGTTGCAGGAAAACACCCTCAGAGAACGAGATGAGGAAGTCAGCAAAACCTCAGAAAACTATATTTTACGAAATTATAAAAAGAGGAAAACAAAAACAGGAAGGTATTTGTGCAAATTCAGATCTTTGCTAAAATATTTACAATTTTATGGAACTTTTAATGCTTTGTAGGACACAAGACGTTGACGTTTCTTTGTTTGAGTAATTATAGCCTTTTAACCCTTTTAGACGGGGAACACGGCAGGACAATTTTTGAATTCAGAATTTGGGCCTATTTCAGAAAATTTTAAACCTACTCAATAATTAAGGGGATTAAAGAGGTCCTCCCGAGTTGGAAACAGGAGGTTAGGATAGGCTGATCATTCACAAACAAAATAAATATGATCAGTAAAATAACCTGACCATATGATGCGTAGATGCATAAGTTGTCATCGAGAAGTAAAATATGAATAACTTCACCATAAAGGAATCGAGAGACACTAATAATTTACTCCAAGGTTCTGCGTTAGCGAAGAATTGTGCGGTATATTTCTGCACGAGATTCGCGTACTAGACATCCAATTCCCAAAGGCATCAAAGAACGAGCGTATTGAATTCCCTGAGAGGGAGATTTATTTGCATTTCCGTTAAAATAAAAAATGGCACAAATCCGCCACAAATCTCCATAATAACAGGTTTCTGTCCGTCGAATCCGCGTCCCTAAAGGTTAAACGCCTCCAAAGAAATCAATTCCGTTGGAAAGAAAGGGACACGTTCCATGCGGATTTATGGCGCAAAATAGAATGGGTTACAAATGATGCATTGCACTCCCAGAAATCATAAAAAAATGCTCGATAAATTTCGCCCTCCCCCCGTTATTTTGAGGAAAGAAATAAATGAAAAAATTTGCTCAACTCAACACTCAGAGTACGGAACTTACTGGTTTCGGAAAGACGCAACCCGTCTCGGCCTATAACTGTTTATGAATTTAATTTTATAACAAACTTTTGTAAAATTTAAAGGGAGATTTTAAAATTAATAATATTCGTTTAATTATGTTTGATATTGTCTCTGTGGCATTTGAATAGATGTCGACTTTCACCTCCACTACACCTAAATGATCACAAGTTAGGCACATGCAGAGACTAAAAATCACGCAATGGTAGGAATAAAGCTAGAATAATCATAATCTTATTTGGATTATTTTGTTGAAATCTTAATTAGAGACTCTTAATTAAAAACAGCAACCTACTGTCGGGTTTTTTATTACTCGAGTTTGTAGTTGAATATAAACTAAATTACTTATCCCAAAGAAAAACAAGTTACACCAGATTTTAGAAAGTTTTATACTACGCTCAACCATATAATGCAAATATTTTGGTTTTTAACTGGCTGGTATTAGTTACTGGACACATTTCATACTTGCATTTTGATAGTTATACGCCCAGTTATATATAAATTCGTGTATAATTAATTGCTATGCTGTAGTTAAAACTTGCGAAAATTTCCACCGAGAGCTTTAAAATGAAACCAAGTTCGGATTCCTACGTGCATCCATTACAGAATATTATAAAATAAATACCGATTTGATTGTTAATAGAAATAAACTTAAAAGTTATGCGTCAGTAAATAATTTATATACAGATTTTATGTTTTAAGATTTTTTTTTCGATTTGACAAAAAGTATTTGAAAAATATAATTTCACATAGATCACTCCATCAATGAGCGTGGAGAACGAGCAATTTTTTCGTTACATTTGCGATAAAATACCAACATATATAGAAATAATTAAATTTACATAATATGGTTGAACGAAAAATGCTAAAATTATGTGTAGCTTGTTTTTGTGTGTTTAGTTTTTATTTCACTCCAATGTCGAGTATCCGTAATCAGAAATCGTAATTACTGAATTAATATTTCCATTCTGTTTACTTTCCAAAATTCGGCCGATAAAAGATACTCTAAAGCTAAGGAATGTATATAATTATACATAAAACTTTTCTATGTTTTCCCAGAGTCTCCAAGTATACAAAATACAAAGCGAACTTTTAATGCGCTTAGTCACAGCCATAGAAAACCCGCGCTCTTGCATCGATTTCATATGTATGTATTACCCAAATAATGATAATTGAGTAAGAATAATCATTTATAGAACAAGGCAAGGGAAAAATGTATTGTGATCGAGAAATTAAAGCAATAAATAAACAAAAATTACTTTAGGGAGCAAAACAACGGCATTACGAAGAGATACACCAAATATTGGTGTATCTCTTCGTATCTTAGACCGGCTGAAAAATATTAAAATACAGAGCGAGTTTACGGTGCCTCTCATTTATAATATATTCCGTAATACTTAAGTGTATTTCTGCCTTTGATTTTAAACACGATGCATGATTATCTCAGAATATGATATCTCAGATTATCCCATATAACAACTTTGGAAAAGAATATTTTGAAGAATTCTTTCGGAAATGTATTCTACGGAACTCCGGAGACCCAAATATTTATGCGTACTGAAGTGAAGAATTCCATCTCATTTCAGAATTTTGAAAGCCATGAAAAGTTGAGCTTCAATTTTTAGGACTTCATTTTAAAAGGAATCCTTTCAGAATGAATCGATTTGAATAGTAAAAGAGCGAATTCCATCCCTAAGTTTAGCTTTAATTTTCTTTCCGGATTCGTATGAAAAAGGGCAGAATCTTCTTTTAAATGTAAATTCGGGAGCGTTAAAAATATCCATCTAGGTATTGCTAAGAATTTTTCTTTTCCAGCTATTACGGTCAAGAGTATAAATCTAGGATTTACTATAATCCAAATGGTTTCTCTTAATACAAATTTGTATATTAATTCGAATGACTTCATCCCATGAGAAATTAAAAACAAACGTAGAAAATATTTTAGCTAAAGCAGGAATACTCGATTTCAAAACTCAGACATTCTTAATTATTTATAAAGAATTTGAAAGGTTTGACCGTTTGACAAAATCTTTTTCAGATGTTGAATATACCCAGTACGTCTGTAACGTAGCCCGAAGGCCGGTTGGGACCGCATCCCCTCTACCTTCAGCTACGAAGAGCTAGGAGAGGGAAATGAGGCTTACTAAGCAAGATGAGGAGTGAGGTAGTTTGCCCTAGCTTTACTCACTGAAACGGAATGCTATAAGCAGAACAAGCCCACGTTAATGAAGTACAATAGCTCTACGAGTAACACTTTTCGTAAAATTGCATATTAATATTGCATAATAAGGGGAATCCTTAATTAATGCTATATTCAGCATGGCTCATATTTCAGTATATACGTATATATTGAACTTTAGTGGAGAATGAGAAGCTCAATCATTTTTTTCAAGCTCAATCGTTTTTTATCATCTGTGTCGCGAGCGAGAATATCCCCGTAGCTACAGCCTAATGACACAACGAATAATAATTTTCGTAGTATTTTAATAAGAAATGACGACGATGAATTTCATCATTCATACCTCAGTAGCTTTCATATAATCACTGCCATTAGTAGGAGAAGGATAAAACACTTACATTTCTATCCAGGTAAAAATTTAAGGTATGAGCTAGTAGAGTAGACATTTCGTGAGTTTCCTGCTTGAGGCTTAACTGAAGCGGCCAAGAAACTGAGGACGATGTATTTGGGTCATCTTATTGATCACGGAACAACACGGTCATCTTACTAAGCAACCGAAACAGGTTCCGTTGCCCGGGGAGACGAACCCTTTGGGAGAGAAGCAGGAGAGGATACACACGCATGCAATAAGCTCATGTGCGCCACCGAGTTTCCTGAACCGAAAAGTGTTTGAGGACATTTTCATAGAATAGAAATGATCGGAATAATCCAACGTCTCTCAAAGAGGGGTTTAGTGCGGAGGAGGAATCGGGTCGGTGTGTGCTTCTGTTTGCGGAATTACTTTGATTCGAACAGTGGGACTTTTTACCACGTGTACTCCCTACCCTACATATATACCATCCAAGTCGGCTTTCGCTTAATATAACAGTTTCATTTTAATAATATGATTCTTTACATAAGGATGATTAGCAATGGCGATTTTACGTATTAAAACCACCGCGATTGCAATTCGTGTATAGAATCAAATAGAAATATGGAATATATTCGAAACAATTAAATGACAGCAGTGGTAATTACATAAGTAACTAGGTATATGAATCCTATAGTACGTATATTAAATTGGGTTAGAAATAATTTTAAATTACTTAAAATTGATTTATGTTGTACATGAACCTTAAATAATATAATTTTAAAAAGCAACTGTTTCAAGCAATCTAGTTATGAAACAGTCAGTGTTCTTCTAGAACCAAAAGTTGTAAAACTATCGAAATTTGCAGATAATTAAACGCCGCCATTCCTCGGAGAATATGGCAATAATTTAAGTCTCACATTCGATTCCATTCATACTCGTACATATTCCATAAGAAAGTTAAGATCGTTCGTAATCGTTTGCAGGCTTTTTTTTTCTTTTGCTAAATTCGATTAACAATAATGTTCGTAGAAACATGAAAAATGTGTAATGTGAAAGGAAGCTCAATTGGTCACCTAATCTTAATCATTGGGTTTTGCTTTCGATTAGAAATTGTGGGAACTGTTGTAGAATATTCCTTAATCACTTCAAGTTCGGCGCTATTCGAAAAGCGTTCCTCGCTATTCCGGCCTATCCGACAATGAGCGGAAAATACGATAAGAAGAATCTTTTTATGGACTCCGCGATGACAAATTAAAGGGCTGAACCATCCGGGGCGGAAAAAGTAACACGAACGCTTGGTGTTTACACCCCCTGCCACACGTCGAAAGTTCAGTGTTTTGATGTAGATTACGTATTTGAAGTTTAGAAATGTAAGCGTGGTCAGTGTTATGACCTTTGGGACACATGTTTCAGTCTCAGAGACATACATTACGCAAGGAATAAAAACTGTCGTCAGAGTAAATGTGAGAATGCAATAACTTTTGGGGATAAAACATTTTTAATGGTGAAAGTGACTGCTTATTTAAAGGAAATAGACCTTCCGAGATCATCTTTAATATATAAAAAAGAGATCGCTGCAGCCCGTCTTGCGGAGGTAATTTCTTTTCCGGTATGCGCATCTTAAAATGAAGTAGCTTAAAGAGTACGTCCATGCATAAAAAATGGGTTGAGAAAAGAAGACTTCCGATAGCGTGAGATAAAAAGAGAGGCGAAGGCTCGGCAGAAGTGGAAATGGCGGCTAATAATTCAATCGATGAAGAGTAGAAATGACCGAAGACTGGGTATGAATATATGGATGCAATCTACACTATACTGTGCTTCTTTTTCTCTCACATCCTGCTAAATAATAACACGGGGAATGGCCTACGCGCTTGCATATATTTGCTTAGATTATGAAAAAGCTGCCCGCGGGAGACTTTTTGGCGGTTTCTTGCAGTTGCGTCTTCGGCATTCATTTGATGCTTTCTCAAAATTCATCGTAATTTAAATTATGATACTCATGGGTTTCCTGTTTCCCTCTCTTCATCAGCAGAATATTTTTCAGTTTTCTTTTGACACACAATACAGCATTTTCTAATGCGAATAAAGAAAGAACGTTTGTATTTTCACGGAATTTTTTTATGGCGACTACTTTTGTCCGCAAGTAGATGTTGTCTGATAACACCAACTGGAAGTGGGAATTGCTCATGCGAAGGTTGTCGTCGGATTGTGGTATCTTTCCTAGAAGTCAAGTTTGACGATGTCTAACTTATCGTATCTTTTATTTACTTAAGTCTCATTCTTGATAATGGCTGTGATAATATGATGTATTAATAATGCTGGATGATGACATTTTATAAATAGGTATATTTCATTTCTCTTTCTATTGAACGCCACGAAACTCCAAAGCGGAAAGTGGACGTGAAAAATTTTTGACTGGACCAGGACTCTTACCTGGAATCATACCCGTAATTTCTCTTTTTCTGGGCGGATGCTTTAGCCAATTTAGCCATCGAGCTAGAACATTAACTGAAACCGCTTAGGTAGACTTTGTAGGCAAGGACACATTTTTTATGTCTGTTTTTCCTTGGGACTTTTCCTAGGTGAACGCTTTAACGTGCAAAGTCGCCTTAATCCTTTTCCTTGTGCACTATGGAAATTTTATTCGTTGCGTCATTGTACTGCACTGCACAATGTATCGTTTGGTATTCGTTTGGGTTCCTCTTCATTCTTCGACGCACAGTTGGTGTGTAGTCCCATATATGTTGTATTAAGGGATTCTTGATGGTTTGCAATTTCCTAGAGAATATTTTACATGTGGCCAGTAAATGTTCTGAGAATTTTGGAGTCCGGTGATGGCGTAATATTTCTTTAAGTGGAACTAATTTGCTGCTACACACAGCTAGTCGTATACATTTATTGTAGAAGATGGTGATTTTAAGTTTTTACGACGGGATTTTGCATACCCTCGACTACTTCTATGCGTCAGTCTTGCGGTGCTCAATAAATGGCGCGAACAGTACACGCTTATAAAGCGAAGTTTTTCTTTATTTTCGAATGACTGTTTTGTAGAGATCTTCCGTCACTGCACACAAGAATAAAAATAGATTTATGACAGGAAGACGGTTCATACTGCTCTTTTTTGTGGATTACATAATTACATTTGTTCTGCCACCTGTCGGGAAACAAAGAAAACTGCTCTCACTTCAGGGAAAGAACCTCGAAAATACGGGTGGGAAAAAATCTTCGAATTTTGTCTTATTCCACCCTTCGATGTTTCGGCAACGCCAAATCGAATTTGCAAATTTGTAAATCCACTCTTTAGCAGGGTTGCCAACTCATTGATTTTTTAAAAGATTCTCTTTTAATTATAGTTTTAGAAAAACCTTCAGCTGATATCTCAAACTTAGTCCGTCAACTTTCTTATCTTCGGCTTTATTTCTCCATGCAAGCAATTCATATTTATTTCGTCAGAAAATCAAACCAAAATTTAAGAATTTCAATCGTAATTATTGTTGAATGTTGTAAAAATTTTGACAAAATATATATTTAATTCTCGACGAAATAATTCATATTTATTACTATTCCATCATTTTACTCAACTTGAAATGATCGATTTATAAATATGAATGTTCTTCTTTTATGAAAACATTCTAAGAGAAATATTTTCTGGAAAGACGGAAACTTAGTGCATTTATATTCTCTAAGGCAAATAAATTCATTACGACGCCATGTTGTTTTATTTTCAATTCCGGCGTTGTTTATGAAACTTGAATGTATAGTTCTTAGGAACATATATGAGGTCGGTCTTTATATTGTAGACCTTAATAACTTTTGCATAACCTGCAATGGAAACATTTCTTCTCTGATTAAAAAAGTCGCTCTTTTCTTTCCACCGCAAAACCATTCCTTCTCCCCTCTTTTATTTTCTATCGAACCTGTTAAAAATCTCTGCATATTCATATTTAAAATCTTAAATCATGTTACGCATTCGTATTTTTCTCAAAATTCTGACAAGGGTTGAATGGAAGATAAGATCTCTATCCGCCATGTCGCCCAATACAGACGTTTCTATTGTATTGTTTGTCAGTCGAGTTTCCTTATAATTTCTTAATTTGAATTCAGCTTTCCAAGGTGCTCATCGGCAGCGCGAATTCCATTGTTTGGACTAAAACGTCGCTTAGTATTCAAAAGAGAAGGGACGGCGGTGTACCCATGGATTGGATATCTACTCGAATACCAATCGTTTCGCCAACGGTAAGTTCCTTATACCTTTTTCATCTCTCTGTTCACTGTACCCTCTTTTCCAATATTAACTCAAAATGAATTTACTGTGTAACATTTTGATCTTCTCTTTGCTTTCTCGTGAGAAATTAGTCGTTTATTAGCATTTCAACTCATCCATTCTCGAAAAAGATTATATATTATGTACTTTGCAAAGAGATCTAATTATGTCATTCATCACAAGCTAACACTTCATTTACACCAGCTTTAAGTTCTGCTGGAAAGATGACTTCTTTTTCAGTCTTATATTAGGTATTCTACATCTACATAATAACCCTGCAATTCGCCTTTCGGCGTGTGAGATGATGAGGATTACTGATGTGAAGACTACGCGGTAGTATTATAAAGAGAAAAATCATAACTGCCGGATAATTACGAATTGAAGCTTTGAAATTCATTGTAAATTGGAAAATACGAGTCGCAGTATGTTCCGTCGCGACCTCTTTGTAGGAATAGGAAACCCCGATCGATGTTCTCTGTGGACGAGCTTGTGCTTTTGGCCAACATTGACAATCTTGAAAGCTTTGAGTTGCCGTCGAGAGACAAGTGGATCCACTTGACCCATTGTCTTCGCGATGGAGAATTTCGAGGTTTTGCAAACCTCAGCCAAGCACATTGTTTTCGCCTCTTGTGAATTTGGGCTACCGAGAGAAGTCAGTTTCTCTCTCGGAGACACTCACTAAGATAGCAAAAAAGTCTCTTAAAATGGCCTTCTCTTGTCTCGGTCGTTAAGTCGCTCAACGTCTGCAGAGGGCCTTGGATGAACATGAGGGTTTTCGTCTGGTGACTTATCGCGAATTTCATCTCCAGGATCGGTTCAAGTGCATTAATAGACCTGAAGACGTATAAGTTGTCCCCAAATACAGAGATCGTTGTACAGAAGTTCTCTCAGATAGATTATCGCATATTGGCTGATTTTGAATGTGGGTCGGTCTCCCAAATTTGACTTATAAGTTCGGTTTTTACAAATCCAATGAATAAGTCGATCGTGGGGTTTTCCGCAGTAGTTAATTAAGCTATTTCCTGTGCATCAACTTTTAATTTTTTGTTCAACCCAAAATACTTAATCTCAACTAATAAGGGTAAGAGAATAACAATTTCACATTCTTGATGTTATGCTTAGAATATTATAATTTATACATTTATATATTATGAGTTGAGTTTAGCGGCACTGCTAACAGATTTGCAAGTTTCAGGCACAGGGAGAATCTGTCCTGTGTAACTACATGTTTTAGCTCGCTCTGGCACTATTCCCTTACTCCCGTGACAATGTTAATAGATCGTTTAATTGCGTTGCAATGTATTTGGTAGTACATAGTAGAATTAGTTTTTATTGGTGCCTCGTCAGCTAGGGTCATTTGCACCTGTATTGGTTATTTACAACAGCATAGCTACCCAAAACTACCAACATAACTTAAAGAATATACGTTGAAAGTTTCTCCAAAGATGACATGTTTCCAAATGTCACTATATTAGCAATGTTTGGTAATTAAAAAGTCACTAAACTTTGAAAAATTGTTGCTAGGCAGTAGATAAAGAATAAAATGTATTAAATCCTCTTTTATAAATATGATATCAGTTCAGATATGACTTGAATTTAATATCTAAAATGAATTTTCTCTTTATGACCAAAAACCATGCTTATTTGAGTTATATGAAAAATAATCTTTATTTTGGGCAAAATTGGAACTTTAAAATCTCCTCTTCCATTATCAATCTAAATCATATCTGTGTTACGTAATAAAAAAGTCCAATTTAGATTAATAGAAAGTAGAATAAACTGTGTATTCAAAACCTAAGTGAAGCTAATGAAAAAGTGTCCACAGCGGGAAAACGAAGGGAGTGAAAAACCCGCACAAATATTCCGATAGCAATAACTGAAAGAGAGTGAATCAGATATTCTAATCATGGTATAGAAATAAAAAGATGGTACAAAAAAGAAACGCACATTATATTAAACTACAAATAGGATACACTACCAATAAGAAACAACAAATAAACCATTATTAAAGTACGTAGTCAAATTCTATGAACTTCGACCTGCAGACGCCTGCAGGATAGCTGGCGAAACTGTCGTCAAGATGGAGATAATACATCGCGGTGAAGAACTTGCGGAACCCAAGTAACCAGCGCCGCGGAAACCTTCGCAGTAACTAAAATAGAATTGTTCCTAAAAATGGAAAACTCGCTAGACCTAGCGACAAAATCGCTTCATTTGCAACTATAGGTTTACCATGGAGCAGTGTCTGCAATTCTTTTTTTTTCAACTCTTCATTAAATGGCTGCATAACCTTAAGTTATTAATATCAGAGTTGCTGTTCATCGTAAAAAAGCCTTAATTATAAGGGAACATTTTCATTTCCAAAGGAAGACTATCCTGTCGGAAATCTGGTAGTAATTGATTTTTCGAACGACCTTCACTTCCTCAACATGTGCGCCTTTCGAGTCCAATCAATTCCGTCAAGACAAGAGATTCCTCTCAATTGCTCCGTTAACATTTTCATCTCAATATTTGATTCCTTCGCTCGTGAAAATAATGGATCCTCGAAGGCAGTCCATTGTAATCCGCTATTGCCAGAGTTCTAAAACCGCGCATAAAACCCCTTGTCGTGGCTGTCTTTGAAGTTTATCTCAAGCTGCTCTGTGGCAATCAGAAAGTTGGCTTTTTTCCTCCGACCGACTTGACTATGATTCACCACGCAATCGCATTCCGCCTTGATAAACACTTTGTGTTATCAATTAACTAGTTTGTTTTACATTAAACAATTTGCTGTCAACTGAAAAAAACGATTAAAAATAATTTTTTTAAATTCAAGAATGCTTGGTATGAATGATAACGAGAAAACCGAAGTCTAAGTCAAGAATTCGGATCTAAATTTTAGCAAATGTTTTATTCGTTCGATGCTAAAAATTTGGCCGTATAACTACCTTTAAACGATGGATGAAACTATTTTTTCAATATTTTCTTATCACGTTAACTTTTGCTCAGAACACAATTGCCTTCTCCTATGCATGTGAAGTTGCTATAGCGACTTATAGTGGTTTAGTATGGTAATTGGAGTGATGCATTTTCATCATCTATTTAGACGAAGAAACGAAGGAAGTCGGTCGTAGTCGAGACTCGAACCCGGGCGGTTGTCGTAAACTAAGTTTGGCCTTCATAGCAACTTTCCGGAAAGTGGCAGACCCAGTTTCGAGTCCCGGCCAAGGCATTCCGCTTTTTCTCCTTCATTTCATCTAAAATAATGCGTGTGAACAATGTTTTTACCATCGCCTTATACTTATTATCTGTTGGATGAAATGCCACAAGAACTAAACAAACTGCAATTGACTGTTTTTCGTTTTGCAAACTTAAATAACCAAAAATATATAAGATAAAATCTTTGAGTGTTTCTATTAATTAACGAATCTGCTATCTGTTAGTTGAAATTTTATCGATCAAACAAGAATATGATCTTTATATGGTTTGAGCTTTAATGTATCGAGGATGAATGACTGCGTGCAGTCGTCTTTGCAAAGCCACTGCTTCGTGGTTGATAGCACGCGTGACAAATCGAATTATGTGAAGTCATATCCAATAGGAAACCAAAATTATTATATTTCGTTATTTATCGTTTTAAACATTTTATCTTAGAAAATAAGAATAACTATTTTCAGAAGCAACTACTTCAGGCACCCTCAGTATTTAACGTTGTCTCATCAGAACATTGGACGCTTGGTACTAGAATTACACTGATAGACAGTTCGTTTCTGAGTGGTGGGATAGTTCAATTGCCAATTTGTATGTTTAAATCTTAAAAAGAGACATTACACATTCAAAATACATAAGGAAGAAGTCAATTCAGGATCCAAATCAATTTTTAAATTTTAGACCGTTTTTAGAGTCGATTAAAATATAATGTAGTCATAAATGAGTTACGTATCCATTTAACCCATGAAATGGACGTTGAATTACTGGCGACAGATTATAAGAAGTCGTAATTATGATCTTCCTTAGGTTTAGTTTTGTGAAAACTGAAATTTTGAATATTACGCCATGAAAAAAAACTTTTAAACCTCATTAAGCTGTTGATGAAGGGTGACGGAAAGAAGAAACATTTTAATTAAGCGAAAGAAATAGCACATTAACGTATGCATTGCAGCTACTGCTTGAAGTCAAATAATTAAGGAAGAAGAATCTTCCTCGCTCTCTCTGCTGTATTTGAGACTTTGTTTTTATCTTGTATTTGCACCCTTAACTGTGAATCTCTCACGTAAACTTTTTCAAGAAGTTTTCTCTTCCTCGCTTTGTCATTCGAGAAACCAATTAGAGTCTCCAATAATTGCTAGCGAAAAACTGAACTCATCTGTAAGTGTAAATTACTCTCTCCTCATTTAATGCCTTTATTAGCTTCCTTTGATTAAGGTCTCCTCGTACGTACGGCTTTCTCAAGTACTTTTTTCGTAGAGCCAATTTTCACACCGAATAACCTTATCTCCGTTTCTTATTCTTCTTATTATAGTTAAGAAGAAGAATTTCAATTCGCTCTGCATTGGCATGGACTCATTTGGGGATTTTAATTGGTTATTGAATATCTTCGAGTATTTCCTTGCTATTAATTCATTTTTACGTCCAGGTGCTTGATTAAAGTAATTTCATGGATATATACGTCAAGAGAAAGGCGTTTAAACTATCAGTTGTAGAATAATAATTATAAATAATCAGTCAGTTGTTGATTATAAGTATAAATAATCAGCAGGTCAAGTTTCATTCTTGAGTTCCGTCTGAAGCTAACCTTTATTTTTCTTAGATTAATTTACTTTCCCGGTTGCGTTTTGTACTTTAACTTTCCTCCGAAATGGACAGTGAATTCTGGTATTTGTTTGTGTATCTGTGTGTGTGTAGTATGATATTTTTAGTAGTATTATTTATTAAGAAGGTCACAGACATGGCTCTTTTATCATCAACAGCAATCAAAGAATAAATATATAATCAACTATAATATAAAAGTGATAGCTCACCGAGAGTTGTAACTTGTAATCGAAATAACTCATCACTCGACAAGAGAGATATATGGCCTGTGGTGGTTGTAGTAATTGTGTAAGTACTTTAAAAGGCACGTCTGGGCACCACCGGGAATGGACAACTTTCGCCAAAGGCAAACAGGCTACTCCCTGAAGTAGCCTATTTTGTTTGCATACGTAAATATGCTGATTATTATTCTACTAGTAAACGCCCTCGTCAAGCTTGACGGAACATAATTTAGTTTAAAAATATATCTATTATCGTATATATCTGGTCCTCTAAGCACCAAAAAATTCCGTCGCAAGATCATAACAACTCAATATAAATCTTACCATTATTTATAATATTTATTCTACTGTTTTTAAGGCATAAAAGCCTACTTTACGTGAATGTCTTATGAAAATTATAAGAACAAATTAATCATCCGTGCACTTATATGGGATAATTCATGAAATCAACATTCAACAATGGCCTTAGTCGTCAAAGGGATGGGTTGTTTATTTCCCAAATATTTTACGACATTTCCATCGACATACGACATCGGATCTATAACAATATTTCGCGACTAAAATAAAAATCTATGATCATTTTCCTTTCTTTAGACACTTGTCTCAATTTCGTAGGACCATTGTATCTAATTTAATTTTGTAAAAGAAACAACCTCTGCAGGTAACAAAAACCTATTTTACGTACATTTCTTATGGAAAAGAATACTAACTGATTATCTCCATGCATTTATATGGGATATCTCATGAAATCAATGTACAACAATTGCCTTGGTCGTCAAAGGGATGGATTGTTTATTTCCAAAAAATGTTTCGAATTTACCGTGTATTTTATCAAAGTTCTCGCAATTTGAATTTATATGAATGATTCACGACTAAAATAAGATTCTATGATTATTTCCCAATATCGTAACACTTGTCCCAATGTCCTAGGACCATAGTTTGTAATTTAATTTTGTAAAAGGAACTACATCTGCAAGTTGTGGAAACGTAATTTACGTACATCTCTTATGGAAAAGTATTATTGGGTCCTGGGTTCGAACCCGGGACTTTACAGTGATGAGAATAGTTTTCCTGGGGGTTCAGCATCGTAGAAACACAATGTAGTTTGTTTCAGATCTCTAAGTCAAGCCGATTCTGAGATAAAAAGGGGGACGGACAGACGGACGGACGGACCGACATTTGCTCTTTATGTATATGATTATTTATTCTTCGACTTAATTTACGTGGAAATGATATTCCCTTGTATCGGTTCTTTCAAAAGAATGTTGTAAAGTAAACAAAGTTAACTTTTCCGCATGAAAGAAATTTCATGACGCATGAAATCTCACCGTTACCTTAGATAAGAAAATTAAACTGATAGGAACAAAGGCTTTTCTTTGGAAGGCAAACTGCAATGCTCAACTTTTCGGTGATTAAACATCTGTGCGTCCTACCGTTGGATGTTATTTTTGATAGGACTTCAATCTGATGCCACTTTAATTTTTAAGTATGTATGTAATGCAATAGTAGGAGAAAAAATTGAGGATATATTTTGGAATAAATTTAAACCAGAATTATATTCTTGTTTATTTCCCTTAGCAAAGTAGCCAAATATAAAGATGTAGAGATTTGATTATCTAACCTTAGAAGACTTGCCTTAGCTGCCAGTCTTCTAAGCGTGCCACCTATTCCATCGCAAGGTCCTTTGCCGTGTGACGTGACAAAGAATTGCCATTCCGCTGTGATTCCAATATCTTCTACGTGGTAGGACAGATTTATGAAATTCTTTTTGTTTTTATATTGAGAACTAGCTCCATCCGTAGAGTATATAACTTTATAAGTCTCCCCCACCTCTTCCTTTAGGAATTAAATCAACTTGCGCTGGAACAAATGGAAAATCAGATATTGTGTCATGTTTTAAGCTCTCGGAAATAGCAACAAAGCTTCTCTCTCTCAACAACGAAGTCACTTCTATAATATACTACAAATGGGAGAAATGTTGCTTGCGTGTTATTCCAATGAACTCCTTGGATTGCATCCTGCAAAACAAAGGAATAATTCTCAGAAAAGTCTAAAATTACTAAACATTCTGAGGGCTGTAAATTTTCCTTCCTGTATTTTAGGTAAGAAGATTATTCACTTGCTAATAATGAATTTTTCGGGAGCTTTTTAAGAGATTTGGAAAATTTCTCGACTCGAATTTAGTCCTAAAAGAATTTAAATTCATAATACATATATGTATTATGAATTTAAATTCTTTTATCTAGTATACTTTAAACTATTTTGGTGTATAATTAAGTCATACTTATCATTTTGTCACGAGTACGTAGTGCAAGGTAACAACACATTTTATGCATTTTGGTGCTAGACGCCGACGAAACGAAGAAAAAAGGGAAAAGTCGCCAGATCTAGCGATGAAAGCATTAAATACCGCATTTTAGGGCGTATCTTTTGGTCCCTAGATTCACAATTTTCAAATATCCCAAAGATGGGATTCGTTTGATTTGAGTATCTTTCCTATTATACAGAACTCCTTTGTACTTCCACATGCTTATCGCGAAATAATCTCCTTTCTCTAATCGATTAAATATCAGAACTTTCTAATATAAGTTTGCATAAGAATTTCGGAAGGATGACCGCAGATGCCTGTAAAATATGCTGCCATACGCATTGACCTCTACTAAGGATCGACCTCTCTTCTTAATTTAGAGCTGCCTTCCGTCATTAAAAACCACTGCCCTTCTTTTGGTCTCTTCCAAGTATTCCACAAATCTCATCTTTTTTTAAAATTTCGACCATCCGTCCCCCCCCCCTCTTCATGCATTATCCATTCGGATAAAGTGCTGCCCTCTTTTTTTGGGGTTTTCTGGTTTCTTCTGCGAGCCTCTTGCTTTCTCCTTTGGAGGGATATCCTTAATTCACTTGACTGAGATTTTTTTCTCTTTCCCTCGTTGAAAAAGGAAAAGTTGTTTTCGGCCCATTGAAAAGAGATTTCGATGCTTTGAAGTAGAAGCTCTTTAAAACGAAACTTAGTTGTCGCCAGTTGAGGAGAAAGAATGAGGAAACGCAAATATATTTTTATCCTTTCAAGAAGAAGCAATGCCCGAATTTGTTTCAAAGTACGTTTTACAGAGAAAATTATTCGTTATAAATTATAAAAATAGACTCAGAAGTTCTAAATCAATAAGGATTAAGGAAAGGCAAATATGGGAGCACAGAAGGCCGTGCGGCTGAATCCGAAAGATCTAAAAAATAGTGACCTGACTGGGACTCGAACCCAGGTCTCCCACTATCCGGGAATATATTCTAACCACTAAACTACCGTGCCGCGTTTATTCCACCCTTTTTAATGGAATGCTCTGTAAGTGGCGCTCCGTATAGTGGCACAAACTACCGCCAGAGGTCCTCGCTAAGGCATGGTACCAACGCGGCGTGGTTAGTACCTGCCCGGAAAAAGGGTGACGTTGGTTCGAGTCCCAGTCATGCCCCTATTTTTCACACCTGTTTATCCTTGTGTACTCAAAATTTTAAAAATTTCCCACCATAAATACACCATTATCAGTAGGATTATAAAAAGTTATCTTTGGGCCTCCGGATGGCTTACTAGGCAACGCGGTCAATTTCAGCAAAAGTGGTCCCGGTTCGATTCCCGGAGGGGTCCTGTATGTGCGACACGATCTCAGCTGTCGAAGCACTTTTAACAATACCTACTACTAGTTATATTCCAATAAATAAGTGAAACGTTAGCTTTCTCATTCGATTGTAAATTGACTTTACCGGCAATCGAGCCATGGAAGAACCTACAATAAACACGCTATTGATGGAATAGCAGTGGATGGAGTTTAGTTACCATAGTTCACAGATTTACAACATTAGTTCGATTGAAGAACAAAGAAAAGGAAAGTCGTGTGAAATTACCTTAGCTGTCGAAACATTAACAGTAACACTACTAAGGATTGGTTTTCCGTAAAACTCCTATTTGGAATAATCAAACTCCTATAGGTTTCCCGCATGTTTCAATTACGTAGCAGTTATTTCTGTAATATTTATTGGTATAATTGACATTCTCATAGAAAATAATTTTCAATAAAACCTTTTGAGTGTCTATTTAACTCACTCATCAAATACGCAGACCTAAAAAAACTTAACAATTAACTTAAAACAAGCCATTCTTTTTGTCACAGGAGTTTTTAGTGCGGCTGAAAGAGCATCCATAATCCTGCTCTTTAAGAATGAAACATTTCTTATTTGTCAACTGACATTCCTTTTTCCACTGAAAGCACTGTAACCCAATGACTAACATATGTTGAGGTGCATGAGGCAGATGAGGAGTGAAACGGTTTGCCCTTCCTCACCAAAACAAACCAAAACGCTAGTGGGAGATGTGCACGTGATGATTAATTCAATGCATTCAATGAATAGTGCTGAATAAAGGTGCCAATGGTCTTCCCAAGGTATGCAGCATTTAATGGTTAGATTGATAAACCAAAGTAGGCACTTTCAACGATTTGCCAACCAAACTCCGAAATACTTCTTCAAGATTTAAAATTAATGGCTCGTGTCTTATATTTGTCAAATGACCGCATAAAAAATACATAAGAATGTGACGCCCGAAAATTCAAAGTTAACATTTCCAGCAGTGCTAAAGCGAGCTCTTAAGGAATGCTGACACAAACAATGCATATTTGGCTGATGTGACCTGCAAGCGCTAAATTTATTCGACAGAACAGCTAAAAGTTGAAAATTCAGCAGATGATCACACTAGTACTGAGAAAACCTTTGAGGACACTGATTTTCTCTAAAGCTGAAGCCTGGGTGAATATTTCTCTAGACCAATATGTTTCGTAAATTTTGAGCAACTCTTCGTTGATAATATACATTTCCTTCTAATACTTTATCTTCCAACGCATTTTCCACGAAGAAATATAAAACTTCCCGTTACGTGCCTTACTTAAAATTCACCTCATTTTGTATCTCTTTGTTTGACAAGATTGTCCGTTACTAATAAACATTTCATCCTGGCAACGGCATCCCAAACAATAACATACATACCATCGTGATAAAGTCCACATATTTGCGAAAGAGTATACAAACAAGAGTTAGCAACTAAACCGTTCTATAAATTAACCACGCAGAGATTTACTGAACTTTACTTATTTACTGTATGAGGTTAGTCGTCATGAGTTCGTTACTTGTCACGCACAAGAATTCCATAAAGAGACAAATTTTTACAAAGTTGAGATAAAAAATAAAACTTTTTATGTGTCTAAGAAGAAAAGAACGGAAAATATGTACGAAATTTAAATATACATATCTTTATTCACAGATTTTCTCTTTTTTTTCGGTTACTTGTTGACTGATTCGATGTCTCGTTTCCTTGACAATCACGAGCTTTTGTATTTATTTCGCTCACTGCACTAATTGCAACTTCTTCGTCGAACCAGTTTCCGTTTCCCCAAATATGAAACAACAATAATTCACATCTGATTCATTAATGGTGAAGCGATTTCCATCAACTTTGAATTCGAAAATTCCCGGCTTTAAACGGCTCTTTCCAATAAAACGAGGAGAGAATCCTTTGGCTTCCAACCTCTGAGACTCATCTTCCGTACATTCTCCTCTCTCCAAAAAAGCCTTAATTCGACAATAAATGAAACGGCCTTCGGAAATCACTTTGGTCTGCAACCGCGTACGATGGACTTTTATCGCTTCGGAATTACAAAGTGAATATTCATGCGGAAAAATTACCTTTTTAATATTTTAGATCGATTGATGGAGCCTTTAATCCTTTGAGGATTGCCTTTTCGAGTTCATTCAGCCGAAATTTACGAACAAAACCAAGAACACGGAATTTTGCCAGCTTTTTTCAGTTAAAAGCATTGATTTTGGATCTGAGAGATTTGAAATAATCTTTACTATTGTTTTCTGCTCGGTTTATTATTTGAGATGCTTATTCAATGTTAACCGTAATTTCTTTTGTTTTAATAACGAATCAAAGTCATCAGAATACGCTTAAGTTTATCGGAGCCATTTTATTGGGAGTATACATTTTTTCATTCATTGCCTTATGTTGGTGATAATAGTTTATGATGCATTGAAAATTAATATATAAAGTTATATTAAGTTTATATTTAAAGTTGAAGAAATGCTTCGTAAATACCGCAAATGAGGGTTTGCTAAGCTCTTGGTGTTTATTCATCTAATCTTTAAAATATAGAAACTCTATTTAAAAAGTAACCAAAAATTAGTGCCATTTTCAACTTCGTTCATACGTCAGCAGTTTTCATATTCTCCCAAGACTGAGACAAAAGTGTGTGAAAGCTACGATTTTATCAACCTTGTTTCAAATAAAAATAGGAAATACTTCATTCTTCAAGATGTGGTTATCCATGAACCCTATTTCCTACTTATATAAGATTACAGTATACATTGAAATGTATTTTAAAGGCAATTTCCCCGCTGCGGTTTCAAAACTCCTACGAATACTGTTCGCGGTATTCTTCAAAACCAAAAGACTCTGTTTTTCTTAAATCATTAGGAATTCATGAAAATGCCGATGGCCAAAGCTTAAATGGTTACTCGATAGAATTCCTTTTGGTGATTTCTATTTGTTTCTACTAGAGAATTCTTAGTAGAACATAGTATAGTTAAAAGTGCTTCGACAGCTAAGGTCATTTCGCATGAGAGCACCCACCGGGAATTGAACCCGGATCCACTTTCACCAGAGTCGAACGCGTTTCCCACATGGCCAACCGGAAGCCCAAATTCCGATGGAAACCAATAGAGATTTCCAATAGGGGAAATTTAGGGCTTTGTTCCAATGATAGGTAAAGCAAGTTCAACTTACATTCTGAGTGTAATTTCCAACCTATATTTCCTATTCATACTCTTTTGATGATTTATAAAATAGAATTAAACCTTCGCTTAGATAGACCAATCATGTGAAGGCACTTATGTGTGAATCCGGAGAAAAAACGGCAGTCATTTGAAAGAAGAAAAAGATCTGATTGAAAAAGCGAAGAATTTGAGGGAAGAAAATAAGAAATATTGAGGAAAGAGGAGGCTATGGATGGAAGTGGGGAAAGACAGCTTCGGCTGAAAAAAGAGAGAAAAACCTTTAAAAAGAAACGCACGCAATCAGTCAAAAGGGGGCAGCGCAATAAATGCGTCTCTTCAAGAATGGAGAGCCGCCACGGCCAAATGCTATAAAACTCAAATCCTTTCCTTTTCTCACAACCTCCGCATGACTCCCGATAGAGCATAAAAAGGAATAAGGGTTCCCTTCTTTGAAACAGTGCAAAAATCGCAAGAATGGTTCGAATTCTCACCAGATGGCAGGTAATGCAGGTGGAGATAAATGCTGAGAAGGGCTCCGAAAATAACAATCCATCAGTTTATCATTAACTGGTTAACAGATAATAAGTAGCTTGTTTAACTTATAATTTACAGAATATTATATAGTATTGACGAACAATGCCTTCTGACGCGACTGATAGTTGCCTAGTTACCAAGGAAATGATATGCCCAATTATTTCACATTCTTTCATGATTGGATTGTCATCCAATAATGTAATTTCTATGAATGAGTCCTCTTATTTATGTCAATGAGTCTTCCCAAGTGTAGCATCATTAGCCTATCCATTGATTGATGTTCTAAAAGTTGAGTGACAGTTGAAGGATGAGAAAATTATGGGCGAACCAAAGATCGGAAGCAAACCAATCGCAGGATTGTTTGTGTATTTCTGATTTATTCAACCCTGGGGATGGTTGGAATCTCATCCCCTCTAAAACTTGGTACCGTGTTCGAATCTGGCTAATCGGATTTATTCTGGTTAGGAAATGGTTTCGTGAGTTCGTCATTAATTATATTAACAATTAGCCGACCGAACCCGAATGCTCGGTGTCGACACCCCCTGCCACACACCGAAAGGCGGGTTCTTTATGTAGACGTCGAAGATATTTATCTCAAGATTATATCTTTGTAATCGATTATATCTCGATAAGAGCACGAGGTTAGGCCAACTCTATCATCGGATTCTGCTGGTTGCTCTGTTTTTCTGGCCTCGCCTCAAATAACTTCCAAGAGGGCGTTTCCATTCCCCAAACTTTTCCTGCCCTCTTCTTATTTTCGGATTTTATATTTCGTTTTCGCAGTCTCGGGTAGACCTTCCGCCCTGGGTTCTTGTGTATGAATTCCCATAAAAAATAGTCCGACGGAACCGTAAGGCATTTGCGGCAGTTTATCGCATAAAAATTTTCTTCCTCCCGACCATCTGCCTCTGCATGTTTCCGGGCCAAGAAAAACTTTTGGGGAAACTTTCACCATTTTTAATGCGGAGATCGCCGATAAGAGTGTATCAAGGGTCTAAATAGGTCAATCAGGGTGGGTTTGGAAAGGAAGCGGGGCGTAACATTATAAGATGCTCTAGATAACGAAGGGAAGGTTATCCTAATGCTTCAAAGAAGGAAAACATGGACTTTGCTTAAATATATGCGCATTTTAAAAATGTATTTCCGGGAACCTTTATTTAAATAAGAGTTTCGTAGCCTTTGAAACCAAGACTTCGGTTTAGTTTGGAAAATGACATGTACACTAGCTACCCGTGGCGTGAAAAAATGACGGAAATATTTTCTGTGCTGTAAACAGATTTACATACTGTACACAGCCCCAGGGGGCTTAACATCATCTTTATGAAGACTCGGGTCCAATCCAATCGGGAGGTAGTGGTAGGTTACCGTGAGATAACACGCGATTTTCCAAAATAAACGGCTTTATTCCTTCATTCAATAAACTTTAGAAATGTGAAAGGACTTCCATCGCTTTTGACTCATTCAAAGGCTAAAACTTTAATCTACCTTATTCTCTCGATGTCTTTCACATATTTTGTTGTAGAAAATGCCAATAATTTGTCATTTATTTCGGCATTTATCGGACATTTCTCTCTGTGATTACTCAGGCAAGAGTTGTACGTTTTTGTTGCGACGGTTTCAGCGACCGACGTCAAAAACCCTGGAATAGCTTAACTCTTCTTCAACTGCTGTAATAACCAAATTTAATTGATATCAACGTAAACTGACATCCAAAATTTCTTAGCTAATTTCAAGAAATAGCTGTATATGTTACCTAAGTTTCTGCGATATCGAATCCCAAACAATGGCTGAAGATTAAAAAATAAAAATCTCCGATAAATTTTCTTTATTTGTCGCTTTTTATTTTCTTTTGAGCCCCTCCCGATATCGTGCGAACGTGATTTACAATTAAATATTATGAAAGAAAACAAGGCCTGCAACGAAACGAAAAATCAATTTCAATTTCTTACAGTGGTTGATGAATTCTGTACACGTCTATCATTTATGGGCGTTATTTCCGTTATCCGTGATTAGTTGTTATTTTTTCGTATTTGTCACTACTTGGGTAACAGTCTTAATCCTGTATTAAGAATATAACCTAGTAAAGGTTCGGAATAAAAAAAGTAATAATCGAAATCCTCGCGAGGAAAACAGCTCTTTGGCGACAAAATCCTCATAGAATCGATTTACTAAATTCTTAAGCTTTGTCAGTTTCACTGATTTACTCGAAATTTAAATTAATTTGAAAAATAATGTTGAAGATTTTCCTTCACTCGTTGATGTGGTGTACTGGTGTTCAGATGAGAATTAGTTTCATTAATAATTATGTATTGATGTAACGTTGAATGAGATCAGTGCACTTTATACTTACTAAAGGATGCATTTACACTCACTATGCTTGTATTGGTTTTCTCGTTTAATTTTGATTTGCTTCAATTAAAGGACGAAGTCGATTTTATGTAAATCTTTCAAGTGCAACTCTTTATCCTTTAGGTCACATATCTCCATATTATTTTCAGAAAATTTGCGAAAAAAACCTCAATCCTGTGTATCTTTGATGTATAAATTCAACAGCCTTTAATGAAAGATGCTATTGCCAAACCCTTTGAATGTCTCGCGCTGAGATTTTACGAGGAAAGAAATTCCTCAAACTTGCTTACATCTCCTTCCATTTCTTGCGCCTCCGAGCGCAGTCTGGTTGAATTCTTCAACATTACTCCCTTTCAATATCCAGCATTCCTTAATTTCTGTATAGTTACTCGCACAGATCCCCGGTTAACCCTTTGCCCATAAGTTTATTTCATCATCCGCGATTTCCCCTTCCGAAGTGGTTTAATGCAGAGTTGCGTGACGAATTGAAATTCTGCGTCGAGAGTGCGTGTTCGTTATTCCAAACCATTTACGCTCGAATTGGGTCCAAATATAACAGCCAAGCACTGGCCTTGCGCATTAAGTGGTTCTTTTTAATATAATTAGGTATGCTGAGCTGAAAGGTTGTCCAGATCCAACGGAGATACCTAAGGAACTATATTGCAGAAAAAATATGGGTATTTTGGCTGAGAAATGGTTGTCTAATTTTTATGCCGTTATATTCCAACCTTTATGAGAATTGGACCTACTCCATGACTTCTCCTAAGAGTTTTCTTTGAATAATTTAAAAAAAATACAAGTGGAATGCTGCGACCTGAAATGGTGAACAGCAAATAATTAACCACGACACTTCCTTTGACTTTGTTAATCTATGGAGTGGATAAATACAGATGTATAATTTTTATATTTGCTTTTATAAAAGAGAAAATATCACGATGTTAAAAAAATCACATAAATTCACAAGACATCAGATATTCGTCTTAAACATTATTTAATTAAAACTTTTATTTAACGTAAACATTTTAACGTTAGTTCATATACCGTTAAATATTATCTATATTATTATTACTACATGATTTATATATAATAATTATATATAAATCATGTTGAAATATAGCATCATTTCCTATAATTGACGAATATTATTTATTGTTGTAAATTTTCATATATTATTCACAAATGATTTCGATGTATTATCAGTATAATATATTTTTATTACCTTATTTTGTATCATACAGGATTATTTCTATTATTTGAACTATATCAACGTTTTTATATGCATACATATATCAACATGTTTCTCGATGTAAAATCATTAAATACTAGCATTATTATTTATGTATTTACAAAAATGTTTGAAGTTGCTCATGTGACAGTTAATGACTTTCATTTGCTCATAATGTCCTTATTATACTCCTTAGTAAGAAGTATTCATTCTACGTGAAAACGATGAGCATGGTCTGTAATGAAAAATTTAATCCATTAGAATCCGTTTTAAATTTTTAAGTTAAATGCTGCGCACTTAGGAGAAGGTAATTATGCAGATGAAGAATCGACCTAAAGATCGATTCACCTTTTACATTCCGCAATGATTTATCGACTCTTTTTTTCCTTCGTTAAAATGCTGGCCGGATCGTAAGTCACGCAAGGATATCTTTATTCTTTTGTTTTTAGTGCCTCGTTATAAAAAAATCCCGCCTCTCCAATTCAATGCATATTTTCAACTTTTCTTATCGCTAGACAACGCAAAACGTCAATCCCAGAATAATGGAGAGAGAAAATTGGAAATTTTGAGAAGTATTTCGGGTGGAAGAATAGAATCGTTTGAGAGATATTTGTGTGGCTCTTGACGATCCTCGGGCATATTTCAGACGGAGAATTATTACGGAAATAAAAGATGGAAAGAAATTTACGTTCGTTTCCCGGGCAATGTGGGATCACCTGGGAAACGGCAATCGCATGCTTCGATAAGGTCAACGTTCGTGCGAACCTTTTTCATTTGGAATCGAACCCTTTCCTACCGTTGCTGGAGGTACCTATTATTAAAACTTTTTTTTAAATATTCTCTTATCTTCTCAAATATCTCAACCTTGCTATTCAATCCTCGTTTTTTCCTAAACTTAGTTTTTTATAAAGAATATTTGAATAGGTTCAGACACTTAACGTAGATTAGGAATAGAAAACCACTTTTGATAATAGTTTTTCTATTTATTCAAATTTTTATAATAATTCACACTTCTATTTAGCATTATTTTTGGAGTTTTTCCAAACGTGTGCTTTTTCTCTGCTAACGATTATATAATTACAATATACCAGCATATAAAATGCACACACGTATTAAACTATGTCTTTGGGATTCTATTCTTGATCTACTACAATAAATACCACGGAAAATCCATTCTCCAATCCATCATTATCCTCCTATAATAAGCATCATGCTTTTCAGCCTAAATTTTTATGTGAAAAAGAAGTCTTCTCCGCGGGTACCAGTATATACGCGGTTAACTTTGTGGCACGCAATTTATCATACTATGGAGAATTTTTCTCACGAACTAAATCTTTTACCTCTTGTATTTTTAAAAAATACGTAATTTTTACTGTTTCCACATTACGAATGAGGAAGAGAAGTGTGAGAGAAACCCACAGGATCCCAATAGATATTCAAATCCTGATAATAGAGAATTCGTTTTTATGAGACGGCTTGAGGTATTAAATTGTTTTTCTTTTTTTAATATTTGCACTAATAGATGGCATAATTTTGAAATATTACTTTGTCTTCGAAATGTATCATGATATGATTGCTTCACGATAAAGATTAATTAGTGAAGATAATGAAAAGGACAGTGAAAGATAACGTTTTGATGTGAAAGAGGACCGTGCCGATGTGATGGAGGACGGTGGCGTTGGGGAGACGGCGAAGCAACCTCCTCAGGCGCCCCCCGAAGGTGAATCGATATATAAGTATCATAAATATGTTTTTTAATGTTAGGTGTTTCACTCGGACAGAAGACACTAATTGCGACTAGGAAGCGCTCTCGTGTTTGATTCCAACACGTTTTGACTAAATAATATACCATCTTGCAACAGCAGCTAAATTTCCCGGAGTGATTATGGTGTGAAAATTCTATGGAGCATTCTGCAGAGATAAAAGGCAATTAGAAATTATAAAACAAGAATAAATGAGATTATTATCAAGCGAACCCTTAAATGTACAACCCATTTTGTAATAACCATACTATGTATGAGGTAACTTATGTTTAAGTACAGGTATAATTATTAATCGGATCTCAGTTCACATGTATGGAGCAGTAAAGAATATAGCGATCGTGCTATAGTTCCAGGCGTAGTTTATCCAAATTTCAACTAACCGACATCTTCCTAAGATTACATAAAAGTACTGGTTGTTATCTAAGACGCATCCAAGTTTTGGAAGATATAGGGAAAAACCTTCTTTAATCTTTTTTCTACTTCTTAGAAAAGCGCCCAATTATCTCGAAATAAGCGATCTGTGAAACAAACCGCCTCATGTATACCAACCTACAAATACGGCGTCATAAACCAATCGTGATTAGTGACGAATTTTTGTGGGCAGAGAACGCATTATCCCCCCTCGACATATTGACGTCATCCCACTCTGACGTAACTGGGTCGTAAGGCGGAATTTACGAGCGCCGAAACTGCGGCGATGGTCGTTAATAAAAGGAGAAGAGTCCGGTCTAAATTGAAACCCAAGAAGTTCTCTTCCCCTATGAATCAACCCCAAACGACCACTACTCTTCCAGAATCGCATCTCATACAGAGAATCAAAAAAAAAAAAACTTGCGGGATTCCGAAAGATTACATCGAAGCAACAGGGTTGAGATGAGGAATCCATCTTGGAACCACTACTGTCAGCCATTATGAACGCGATGATCTGGAAAACTGGCCATTCATGTTGCGCTTCCAAATTACTCCACTTTTTGGGTACGCCACCTTCCGGATACCCGGGTGTTCCCAAGCATTCATTTTTCGGAAAATCAATAGTTCACAGTTTCACGTTTTGCTTGGATTTTAAATGTCATTTTTAACGTCATTTTCTTGACTGTCAAAGACACAAATCTATATTTGTGAAGTCCCGGGTACTTGTTGGATCCTCGTCCGCTCCACAATTAGCAACCAAAAGCTTTGGAGAGGGAAATGATGCTTACTAAACGAGATGAGGAGTGAGGTGGGTTGACCTTGCATTCTCTAATGAACCGAATTAACAGAAGTGGGGAGAACTTGGATACTAGTTGCATTCTTGTCCCATCTACTACTAGCTACCGAACGCTTTGGAGAGGGAAGCTTACAAAGCAAGGTGAGGAGTGCGGTAGTTTATCTTTACATCAACTTCTAAATCAAAATACATTAAGTGGAAATAGCCCAGGTAGTCGGGACACAATTATCACATGAATTATGCTTTTCATAGCATGCAATAAAAAGTGGCAAACTGAGTGGTATATTTATGAATCACTCATACATCAGCAGCTTTCAGAACATCACAGTCAAAGCAACAGAAGTAAATGAAGGTTAAATTTGCCTCTAACCAGTACCAAAAATGCAAATTAAAAACTATTTTACAAGCTATTTAACTGCAACGGTTGAAGTATGTTTTCTTTAAGAAGTATATTTCACACCGCAAAATTACTCTGGAATGTATCAGCTATAATTGGGGAAATTTTACAAAATATGAGGCTCAGTTGGGTGAAATTGACGGATGTTCATGTAAAATTCTCGCATGCATTTCAAATTGGATATCCTTTAATTCCACGGGCAGATGTTGGATGAAGAACCGACCAGCTTAGCTCATAAACTTAATGAATTTCGGGCACGCGAAATGAAGCGGTTGAAGCCGAAATGAGTGATGCGGGAGATGGAGTAGGAATACTTAACGGAACGAGGTAGCAGATGAAAAAGACCACTGGAAATTGCCTCTTTCGTTTAGGCTATACATGGTCACGCCGTTTAATTTTTTGCTCTAACAGAAACAAATTAAATCTCGTAATTAAGACAATTTCTGTTCCATGCAATACTATGCGAATATCTAAATGCTCTGTTTTTTCTCAACGGATTGTTCTCTATGTGTCAAAAGTTTTAGAAATTCCTTGGAATGAAAACATACGATCGTGTCAGTGGAAGTTTAGATACCTAATCAAACAGAAATGATCCCACGTAGTACTAAAATATAAGAAAACAGAAAAGTATTGATGGACTATGAATTATGTTCATGAATATGTGTAAGAATTTAGGCGTTGATTTCTCCAATCCTTTGATTTAGACTAATACTAATCATAATACTAGATGTATTATGATTAGATTTTTGGCACTCTTCTACAGTGTTTCCCCGAAATAAAGACGGAGCATTACTTCAAAGAGTCTTCACCGGAAACAGTCACAAAGCGCCACTTTTAGAAACAACGGTTACCTATAATCAGTAATTATTAAAAAGGAGTGGTGGGTGTACATAGAAAGGATTTGGGGGATCTGATGATAGTTACAAAAATAAAATATTCTTGTGAAAATTTACAAAGTGATACTTTACAGATGAGAGATTGGTTCATAATTTCATCTAAGCTTTGTAACTAAAAAAGTAAATCTAAGCTATGTAACTATAAATACTATCTTGTAATCAACGAAGCTAAATCGTTTCTCCTTGAAAAGAATTTATCTTAAAATAAAAAGCATTTTAACAATGTTGAATAATATCTGACCTTTCAAAACATAGCACTCTCGCGTAAAAAGCCCTCATAAATTTGCCGTTGACTTTTTCACGTCCGAATGGAATGTTTGCATTTATTAATCCCAAGGGTTGCATTAATGTGGATATTGCCTATCCAGAACATACCGGAATATCGATATCGTATCAAATAATCGATGGTATCGAAAAACTTTGAATCGATGATTTCATAGCAGATTCCAGTCAACTGCCGACAGATATTTGGTTAAAAAGCGCCATCCATTGTAGATGTCATGATCCAGATCAGAAGTTTCCACCCGACTTCTTTTTGTGCGATAAATTAGAATCGACAGTTCGACCCTCTTAATTAAGGCGGGCTCTGTATTCAGTTGTTGCAGCTCGTTAACGGCGAAAACGCAAACAAAGCGCTGCGCGAAATGAAGCCAATTTGTAGAAATCGAAGCGAAAGAAAATTCTGGAAAGTACATAAGGGACGAAGAACGTGCTTAAACGAGGTAAGGCGTGCGTTGAAATGAAAGCGTCCAAAATGATGCTCATTTCTGATGGAATGGAAATTCGGCATCTGTTCCGCCGACAGCGCCGTGAAATGAGTTCATTAAGAAAAGGATTAGAAAAGAGAAACAATTTTGCGTTCAAGTAGTCTTGTAGAGAAGTAGACTAGTTAATGGCGAAAGGTAGACAAATTTTCCAGGGAAAATTAAGGGCCCCTCGGAATCGGCGTGGTTTCTATGTTACTGTAGAATCAGCTCTAGGGTCCTCCGGGGGCCCTCCAGCGATAAATGTAGAGGTCCATTTTTAGGGCTTGGGCCTTCTGAAATGTACCGTTATTGGTATGTACACTTGTTATTCCTTGGAATTCAGCCGCAAGACTTTATCATTTACACCTTTCCTTAACGTGCCATTAGTTTGCCTCTCCTCTTAACGGCTGTGATCGAAGTGTCTACTGTACTTACATAAACTTTTTTCGATTATAATCTTCTGGCTGATAAAGAAAACAAACTTCCTCACTTCTAGAATGGATATTTTCATTATCCAAGATATTCGTGCCCGTAAATACAGAGAGTACTTTTATATATATATATATA
>KZ308874.1:99448-133702 GCA_000376725.2 Ladona fulva
GTCGGATGTAGGCCTCTCCAAGCGCTTTCCAATTCTCTCTATTCTGAGCTTCTCGTTGCCATGTTACCCCTAAATACTGAATGATGTCTCTGTTCCATCGGTCCCTTGGTCTTCTTCTTGGTCTCTTCACGTCTCTTGGTATCCAGTTCAGAACTGCTGATGTCCATCGGTTGTCGTTTCTCCTTGCAACATGGCCTGCCCACATCCATTTCAGTGATCTTACCTTATCTATGATGTCTGTCACTCCTGTTATCTTCCTAACCCAGGTGTTGCGTTTCCTGTCTCTTCTTGTGATTCCAAGCATACATCGTTCCATACTTCTTTGTGTAGTCTGAAGTCACTGGGTTATTGCTGCATTTAACACCCAAGTCACACTTCCATATGTCAAAACTGGTAGAACACACTTGACTAAGGGATACGCCATTGAAGCTGCAAAGAGTATTATTCCAGTGTACGCCGTTAGTGGTTTGCCTCTTGGTTTACAGAAACCAAAACTGAAAGAAAGTTATTTTTTCGGTAATGGAAATCGAACGTCAACCGAAGAAAATGAAATTCTTGAAATTTAACCGAAAACCATTATAAATTCTGTTTCAATTTTCGGTTCCAAGCAATGCTCATTTCGTTTAAATGTAATTTTGGGAATATTTACTAAACAGGAGTAGCTACGAAATGCTATTAACGATTAGTAAGTTGAATTAATAATTACGACTTAATTAATCATTAATAAGTTTTATTTTAATTTAATGTAATGTAGAGTACGTGAAATTACTATATATAAAAATAAAACAATCTTTCGTAATGATATAGCAATGTTCGGAGCTATAAAAACAGGTTCGAACCGGTACAACGCTGAAGGATTGAGCGAAACCGGAACTGAACCGTAATGAAAATCAGAATGAAAAATATTAGGGTTGGATGCACTGCTTACGATCTGAACCCCGCCGTGGATCTTCCGAATCAAATTTCCATACTTTCTCGCCGAAATGGAAACACAGCCAAGATATCCTCAAAGTGCACATTTTCCGCGTTACTGGCGAATATGAGTTCCGCTCACTGAAAAAGTGTGAAACCGATGAATCGATTCGTCCCTTAACCCTTTTGCGAATCGGCAGACCTACCATTAAGAGAAAGAGGAAAAAGTGCGCATCGCTGACGTTTCGATGCGCTCTGCGCAGTCATCTGTTTCTTGTAGTCGCGCGTTGAAGAACACCAAGGGACAAGTTTTTCGAACAGCCGCCTCTGTAATTGATTTCCGTCACAGAGGCGAAAACCATTAGTCTCCGAACGCCCACCCCCGCACTGACGGAAGCTCCATCTGGCGGGAGAAACTTTTATATCTTTTCCACGGTCTATGTCAGGGGTTTGCGACCTTCGAGACGTGATAAACACCCTCTAGAGCGATCCAGGCCGCGCTCTTTCAGACGTTGCTATGGCTCCGAATAAATATCAATCAAAGAGGTGAGGTAAAGGAGAAAGATGGACCTAATGGCCTTACGTATCGACGGGTCTGAAATTGGAAGAATCGACAAAAAGTAAAAGCGGTCGCTTTCAACTTCTTATAAAGAACAGTATGTTGTTGGATATTCACAATCGCATTGAGGAAAATATCGTATAAATTAATATTACATGGTTGTGTTCTTGTATCTTCATGGTTTTGATTCCAGAGGTTGTTCAAGTCGTAATTTTTCCGGCTTACAAAATATTTATTCATGAAAGTTCCATCCAACGTTTTTTATTTTTAATTAATACTTTTATTTTTATTAAATATTTTACTAGCCGCAGTAGTAAAGTTGTAGCGCCCCAACCCAAGGCTCGAATCCCGGAATGGTTGGAGAAGGACCGTGTGTGTTCGTCTCTTGTTATATTTTATGAACACACTACAGTAATTGTCCAGTAAATGGATGTTTGTGGGTACACTGGGAAATTAATTAATTATGACGTTATATTTGCCATATTTCCTGAAATAGCGTCGCTTTAGTTTTCCAGAGACACAATGCACCTTTTTGATTATAAATTTTTACAATTTTGTCATGATCACGTAGCACACATTATTTTTCAATGATTATTTGAAAACGTAATGCCATTTCATCATCAAATCATTTCCATGAGTTACACCACCTACTGGCAAAATTTTTGGTTGTTTCATATGACACAGATTACGGAGCGTTTTCCGTTGTCTCGACATTTACCGACCTTATATCTTTCTTAAAAAAAGAAGAGAAATTGTAAGAGTTGTTGGCACTGCTTAAATCTTAGAACTCAAAATCAGCATTTTTCACTGTTTTTCTGATACAGGCAAACGTCTCTATCATTTACACTGTCTTATTAACGGCTGTCATAAAATGGGAGTTATCAGGAACTTATTATATCTGAGTTATATAAAGTTCGTAAAATAAAATCTCCCAGGATTGATTCGCTTTCAGTCGAAAAGGAGGTTTCACATTGACTGACATTCGGAGTAGTGCCACGTCATACTGCTGTATTTTTGAGACATTTCTTTCCATTTTGAACTTTTTGAAAATCAAGTTCCCCATCTTAATGGTGGTGATTTTTAAAGACGAGACAATATTTAAAGCACGTATGATTTGCTTAGAAAGAACGTAAAATTCGTAAAGAGAGTATGTCTTCAAAATACTGTTTGAATCCCTCCAATTACTATGAAGAGGGTATGAGGCTTGAGAGGCGTAATGAGAAGTGAGGTTGTTAGCCATTGCCTTTTACGCTGAACCAGAAAGTTACGTTATTACACTTCAATCGCAAACATATCAGCCTAGCTTTTGTCAGTGACTGAGGCTTACAGGTAAGATGGGGAGTGAGGTAAATTGCCCAATGAGCCACAATGTGTTAAGTGGAACAAGTCCTCGAAAAAGCGCCTCCATGAATGTATGGATTATATATTTCACAGCTTTCGATGAGGAGTGACCAAAATTCATACAATTATTCAGCATCATTCATGCCTCATCAGCTTCCATAGCCGTGGATACGTATGAAATGAAAAACATTCCATCAATTTTGATATTTTAGCGAGTGAACAGCGAACGAGAGAACTCAGTTTTGTGAACAGGATTCCACAAAGTTTTTAAGATGTCCACTTGAGGGAAGTACATTCAATTCGTTTCCGAAATTTAAGGTTGCAGAGTTCCGACTGGAGAACCAGATTCTTCGAGGCAGTCTTTCCAGTGATAAATCGCCGTGGCTGCAGGTAGAGTGCGAGCTGATGGAAAAAAAGTGAAATAATTTCCGTTCCTAGAGGCGATAAACGAGCAATTTCTAGGAAAAGGTTAATTTCCCGTCCCAGGCTCCGGTTGCTATGACCCCCAAGGGTTTCGGAAGATGAGGAAATACGTGGATGGCACACGTGATGCCGGATAGCAGATAAAAGCCAGGGGCGTAAATCATAAGCGATTTCACGCAGTGTATGGCGAAAAAGCGGCGGAGCGGTGGCGCGTCCGTGCGGCGGAAAACCGAACCAAGCGAGGCGGCTAATTCAAGGTAAAACGCTATCCGTGATGTCCTAAATGAAAGATTGAGAAGGCAATTGGGTCGAGGTCACGTATGACTATACGATGCGTTTCAATTTCCCAGCCTTCCGTGCGAAATGGGTTCTGATCAGTGAATGCAAAAGGTTGAAATACATTCATCCTCTCGTATTTATTTGACGGCTACTCTAACAGATTATTCTGTCGATTATCAATGAATATAATAATATGATCTCATGATTGTTATCTCACTTATATTAATCGTAAAATCATTAAAATTAGGACTAATCTTCGTACGCGAATTTACTATTTTATCGTTTACCATCCATTACGCCATTAATACGAAAAAGGCGGAATTTACGAGCGCCGAAACTGCGGCGATGGTCGTTAATAAAAGGAGAAGAGTCCGGTCTAAATTGAAACCCAAGAAGTTCTCTTCCCCTATGAATCAACCCCAAACGACCACTACTCTTCCAGAATCGCATCTCATACAGAGAATCAAAAAAAAAAAACTTGCGAACATGTATTCCCCCTCCTCTCCCTAACTTGTTCCCTTCTCCCCCACCCCACCCCCGTAATTGTCTCCTTCCCCTCTCCGCCCCCTATTTAAGGTTTTGTGTTAAGTATTTCTTCGCCAGAAGATGTCAGCTCGTTGACGAAACCGGTCGTGGAAATTAAAAAAAAAAATGTGGAAGATACTAAGTGTCCTTTTCTTCTGAAATTAGAAATATTGGCGAAGATTCTGTCGGGTGTGCACGCAGGTGAGATTTGTCGGCCGACGTTTCGGTGGCATACTCGGCCATCATCCTTAGGGCAGAGGTTAAATATTGTTGTTAATGCATGGTAACTTGGTTCAATCGCAATGCGTGTGTGTAAAATTACACTGGAAAACAAACAATTTCGGTGTTTATTTTACTGTGGAATTGTAAATGATTTGCTATCCCAAGTATTAAACGTTACATTATATGGGCCTCCGTTGCCTTGGTCTGGTTGTCTTTTATTTACTTATTTATATCTCAACAAACATCCATTTATGGAAAATTACAGTAATGGACATCAAACAATAACAATGGACGAACACACACGACCATTCACACACACCTAACTGGGAAAATCAGTCTAGCCGGGATTCAAATCCGGGACCTTGGGGTTAGAGCGCTAGCACGCTAACCACTTCCTCACCGCAGCCGGTGATCTAGTAAAAGAAGATTAAATTCACTATCGTTTCCTCTTGGCCATTACTCCATTTCGAGTAAGTTTGATTTCCGAGCCGTTGCTAAGAGACATCACACTCATTAGAAAGGCACAGTGAAAATCTCCGTGGATTTTAATTTAGCTATTGGAAGATCTGAGTAATACTTCGATGAAATCAGCCCCAAACATTGAAATCTATGAAGAGTGTTATTCATATGGTAATTTTACTGCGATTACGAGGACCTTTTTACATGTAGCATTTTCATCTGAGAGGTAAGCAAGGGAAACTACCTCAATCCTCATTTTGTCTAAATATCTATGTATATCCCTTCTGCTAAACTCTTGGTCAGTAATCGTGGAGGGGTTTTCTCAATTTTACCTTGATTTTATTACCAATATCACTTATACTAGTGTTCTATTTAACTCTTGATTAACGTCAAGACTGAAATGTTTTCGACCCGAGAGTTCTAACGAAGTAGAACGGTGAGGCCGAGAGAGAATCAATTACCTTCTCTTTAACGAAAGTAATTATCCTCCCGAAGCAATAGCCAGTTGATACTTAGAGAAGGGAAGGTTTTACCGAAGTAATCCTTCGATGAAAAGAAACAAGGTCCGGAGTTTCTAGCAAACTCCCTTCCTAAGAGAGCCTTTAAATGCAATTCGATTCCGTCCCCTGCACATCAACTGGAAATTTCTCTCTTCATCTTCGTTTCCAATCTTTTTCCTGCTTTACTTTCTCTTACGCTGTTTAGAAGAAGTAAACAGACCACTGATGGTAAAGTTAAAATTCAATAAGTGGAGTACTCCAGTACCATCAAAAAACAAATCGCCACAAGCCGATGTACATTTCGCCAGCGACGCTAGGGTACTGGAATCTTCAGGATACTGGTTGGACTCCAAACTGTAGGGGTACTGAAACTCCAACATTCTGCTACTCCCTCTACTAATTACTCTATCGATATCGATGGTAATGAAAATTTATTTCGACACATATTCATATCGTCTGTATCGTATCTTTTTAATGTCATGTATTTACATAAAGGTACAAATATAGGCCTTAGTTTATTAATATATTTGTTCAATGGAAGGCCTCAGATAGATTCATTTAAATATTTGTTATTTGCGAGCGCACACAGCCATTCCCTAAAAATCCGAGTTGCCGCAGCCGGCAGAATCGTCATAGAAGTACATTGTATATTTCAAATTTCGTGTGCATTGAAGTACTCGTAGGTCGCATTGTCTTCCAGGAATTCTTCCACAGAATTCCAACATTTCTTTAGTGGGAATATTTCCAGGATTCCCTGGAAGATTTATCGGACGAAGTTTGCGCATCCGCTGTTCAGCAGGGAAGAGTATTAGGTCCGATTTTGTACCGAATCTACATTATTAATTTAGTGGATAATGTTAAGTGTAAGGTTAGGCTATTCGCCCAGGATACTGTTATTTACAGAGGTCATATCACAATATAATACCGGTTGTTTACAGAACGTTCTAAGCGTTATTTCAGGTTGTTGCAGCGATTGGCAGCTCGACTTGAATGTAAAAACGTTCGTATGTCTTTTACTCGTTCGCACTGTACGCGCGCACGTTTACGAGCCCCGTATTATATTTCAGGACATCCGATGGAGTTTATGAGACGTCATAAATACCTAAGAGTCAGCAGCAGTTCCTTCAAAGAGCATATTCGAAGCTTAGTAAGAAAAGGCGTATTTAATGCAAAGGATTAGTAGGATTCGGAGGGAATGTTCATCGAGAGCTAAGGAAATGGCGTACTTTTCCTTAATTCGACCTCTCCTCGAGTATTGCTGTGCAATTTTGGATCCTCACGAAATAGGATTAGTCTCCGATCTTGAGATGGTTCAACGTAGAGCGGTTTGTCAAGGGAGATTTTAGATTCGACAGTAGTGTTTCGGCTATGATAGAATCCACCGGGTGGACTTCGCTGAGGGATACAAGACTTGATTACCGACGTAAGCTTTTCGAAAAGTTTATCACTACAGATCTCATCGACGAGATAGCTGATATTGTTATTCCAACGGGCGCGAGAGGAAGCTAAGAAGCGATTTCCAGGACGGGTAGTTACTGCTGGTCGTTTTTCACGCGAAGTATTAGAGAAGCTAATCGCAGTTGGGGTGGGAGAGGATTATCGGTGTTTTTACTCCCCCTGATGAAGGGCAATGCGGACGTTTATGATTGCTTATTGGGAGGACTTTACGCTTACGAATGACTGTCAAAGGAAAACTGAATCATAGCTGTAAATTTTATAGTAAAAGTAAATTTTCTTTGTAATTGTAAATTGCGATACCTGATGCACTATAATCGTTTGTTGGTCACGAATCTACGACGTGCTCGAATCTAAGAGGTACCTGATTTTTGGAAGCTCTAAAAATGCAGAAAAAGGCGAGTCTTAGACATTTAAAAACACTCTGTAAACTGTCTTTCGGCAAGCGGTACTCGCGCAATGATCATCGGGTCTTCCCAGAAATCGGTAATCCGGAGCTTCCCGTTTGTCTCTGAGCGCGAGTTCCCGTTGCCGAAAGACGGCTCAGAGAGTGTTTTTAAACCTGTATTTCATAAACAGCCGTGTTCAAACCTTCTATTTCTTACAAGGCGGGTCTTATTCGAAAATATACGGTAGTTTGGGGATATTTCTATATATTTACTGTGTGTACTGGATGGCTTATATATTTTCCTTGGTTTTGTAGTTACGGTGAGTTACGGATTTTCTATTTATAATTAACCATAAATGTATATGCAAATATATGTATAGATACATAAACGCGTAAATAAAAGCTTTCCGAAACCAAAATGAAAGAAGTAGTTCGGTGAATGTTCAGAGACTCGGCAGAAAAATAAGAGATTAAAGATTGCGAATTTGAAACTTTCATTTCCCAAATCCCCTTTTCTCTGCAGAACTTTTCTAAAATGGGGAAGAGGCAGTACTCCGCTAGGAACTCATTTGCCCGTTGCAGATTTAAAGTTATCGTGAGCTCGATTCCAATTAGAAGGCTGAGCAGTTAATGGAACTCCTCCGGTGTTTAAACATTTAGCGAGCGCTTTCTTCTTCTGCAAGGGGATTCGTTGGATAATTTGGAGGAAGATTCCGGATTTAAATTGCTGCAGGCGAAGATAAGGTTTTGCTTCCTTTGGAAAATAAAGAATTGTACGTTTGGGAGACCTAACATTTCCTTATCCAATTTCCCTTTGGTAAATCAATTCCGGGAGTTGATCGACCTTCTCTGTAATCCATAGAGATACAGAATGGATCTTAATTGAATATTTTTTTTAATGAAAACTGTTACCTACAAGTATTTGATTTTACAGCTATCATATGTTGAAGAATGAATTTCTTTCATTCTTCTTTAGATGGAAGATAGTTTGCTGTAATCTCTCACTTTCGTGAACTAATTCTTTTCATTTATATGAACTATAAGATTCTGGTGGCAATAAATAAATTGAAGGGGTTTTAATATTGGTGTTAGAGAAAACTTTTCCATGCTTGATCCTGACGTATTTCACATGGCTATCTACTGTCGGATTTTGTTCGTGGAAACTCGAATATGGCGTCAAATAAACAAAGGATCCCATAATAATATGAAATTTCATATATAACTAAGGATGCCATAATTATATGGTATGTTACACCACAATTTAAGATTTTTCATCCTTCGTTCAATTATATAATGCAAAAACGTTCGTTTGTATATCATTGTTATTAGTACTTTATGAAGTTAATTTATATTAAAAGGGACGAGTGAATGTGTCAACACTGCTGGCCGTGTCCAGCGAGGTTTTGTGGTCTTCGATGTATAGTCCAATTTCGACTGATACGTTTTTTCTCATTTGATGAAGTTCAATCAATTGGACTTTAATAGTGCCATTATCCTATTTTACAGGCTATATCGATGCTGACTTTAACGCAAGTAAACTTGTTAATATCTTTAGAGTTCTTTAGGCAGATGAATATCGGAAAGGCTATCTTATATCCACATAAATGTAATACATCGTATGAATTCACCGTACAATATTATAATATAAATGAAAAAAGAGTTCATTTGGAAATTTCGTTATAATAATATTTCGCCTATAAGACATCAATAGCACTTTGATGATACTCAGTACGTTACTATTAGAAGCTAATGTGAGATATCCTCCAAATGAGGTAACCTTCAAATGACAATCTGTTGTAGGTGATTATTATATCCCAAGTATTTGCTGTACAAGATTGAAATTAATACGAAAAGCATTTATTCGGTACTTTTACATTGCAGTAAAACAGTTAGAAATGAATTTTTACTATCGCTAAATTAACATTCGCCGAAAAATATTTATGTATTAATACATCAATTTACTAAAGGTATATGAGATTGTGTGATAGGTTTAATCCTAGAATCACCTATCTTATAGGTTAAAGGTTACACTTGATTGTTTTAGAAAGTCACTTAATCTATACAAGTACGGAATAATACACAGATTTCTAATTAAATCAAAACCAGAAGCCGGATATCATGATGAATGAGGCCTGTTACACTGCCTTAAACACTTTATTTATTCACTTCTAAACTCTCTTTTGATTGATGTCAGACCCACCCGTGTTATCGTCTTGCGCCTCATTTTATTTAGGCAATTAATATTTTTGCGCGGGAGGTTGATGGATTCCTTCTCGTTTCTCATGCGAATCTTTCCCATTTTTCAACTCGAATTTTCATTGCGCAATGAAGCCATCGTATGCTCTCTGAGTGATGATAGCAGACATAGCGAACGCGCTGAAACATTAACTCGTCGTCCACATTATTTTCAGAAGAAGAAACTTCTCTCGTAAAAATGAGGGCGGCTCAAATTATTTAGAGCGCACGGGAGCGATATTAAATCGTGACTTCTGCACGCGGATTTGTGGACTTTAGGAGGACATTTATTATTCACTACTGCTCAGAAATGGATGGGAGGATTGCTGTAAAGGTCTAAATGAAGTAATAAAGCCCTAAATATTAGATTCCGACGGATATAAATCTTTTTCATTCATTCTGGATGATATGGCTAAGCGTTGGATTAATGTCTTCCATTCACTTTGAATTCGCAACCTTCCCACAGTTGGTCGCATCGAATATTTTGCCGTAGAAGAATATTTTTATGATCCTCCGATGTACTCAACGTTAGACGGTATATGTGTCACCATTTTCATGTTTTGAATTATGAATTGTATTTTTCGATGACGAATTTGCTCCTCGATTTTGCGACTTGACTACGTTTCGTTTTTAAGTCATAGACGAGAGTAACTTTAGCATAAATATTGAAATAAATATATCCAGTACTCGATCGAAGTTAATCTTATTTTGCGGAAATCTTATCGCAATAGTAGTGTTGTTAAAAGTGCTTCGACTACTTTCACCCCAGAATATTATCCTTTCTACTTCCAGATTTCTATCTTTTAACATTTAATCAGTTTACATTTTGATATATGCCGAATATACTCATATAAAATTCGATATTTAAATACAGCACTTTTATAGATTAAAGGAAATGTCCACTTATACTCCAAGAAGGTATCATTTATCAATTCACTTGAAAGATATTACTTGAAGTGCGAGCAAATGTATACGAAATCTCTTACGAACGTTATAATCAGCCTGAGTTAAAATAAAAATGTGCTGTATGGTAACTAGAAAGTAAAGGGATCTATATTTTGTAAAAGTTGCGCCTAATATGAATCGAATCGGATCCCGGAGCGAAATCGGAACTGAACCGAAATAAATAACCGGTTACATGCACCGCTTAGAGTAGTCCAAGCGTCTAAAACAGACATTTTGATAAATGAAATGTGCAGAAGAGAATATTATAATGGAAAAGATATAATTTTGTTAGATCAGGGAAAAGTCATGTCAGGTTATGAAATGCTGGTAAGAAATCACATTAAGAGGGAAAATGTTAGGAAAGGAAACTCAAATCAATTCAAGTTTATTTGCAATAATTTCTTCTCACTTCTCAGTCTCATCTGCATTGCATTGATTTTTCATTCTATCTTTATGTAGAAGAAACGATAAAGACACTCTGAAGCAGATATTTTTTTCCAAATACGGATCTAAAGAAATGAGAGATATTATTATCTAAATGTTTGCTCGCTGATCACAATCCGCGTCTGTCACCCAGGCAACGGCGTTATCAAAAATCATTTCGTGAAATCGGTGAGAATTCAAGTTATTTAACGGGAAAAGAAGTTTCCAGACTCGATTATCATATTTCTGAAGAGAAATAAAGGAAGGGAAGAGAAAGCTGAAAGCTCCATCGAGAACGACAAAAAAATTTGATTAATTCCCCCAACAGTTTTTATATTGAAGGAGACATTCTGCTCCTTTTGGAAAATATCCCAAGCCCAGCGAAGGCGCAAAGGGAATGTAAAGATGTATTGGAAAGTAGAAATTCGCGAAAAATTAATTTTTTTTTGCATTTTTGGCACATAATACGGCATTTTTCGAATAAAACTTTTTGTTTATTTCAGTAATGGATATAGTTAAGGAGAAAGACATCACTTCTGCGCACGATCGTAATTACGTATTCATTTGTTTTGCATTCTCGAGTTTTATGGGGAAAGATTCGAAGTGATTCATCCATAAGAATGAAGATGCTTACAAGTCAAGTGTGCAAGATTGGAGTGTAGATGAGATGGAGTTTAAGAGGAACTCTCGATATTCGTGACTCGGCCGTGAGCTGATCGAGGCGCTCATTTACAAATTCGATATTTCGCGGCGTTTAATCAAAGATGAGCCACTTATGAGCTTTCTTTTCAATTTAAACTGAAGCTTTTATAAAAAGGTCAATTTTTGTCCAAAACACCTATTCCGAGTGTTAGTTTTTGCATTCTATCAGCTTTCTATTTATTTAACGACACACTAGCCACACAAGTTGAATTACCCCCATTATATGGACACTTTTAAGGCATAATTTAAATTATTGGTAAGGAAAAAATATACTTTTATTGGAATTGAAACATTCGTCCTCAGCCCCATTCAACAGATAAACCTTCCGAATCTTCGCAGGTTGATGGCACACCTTAAACACAGCAATTACAGCAGTTACTTTTTCACGTATCACGAGAAACACTTTTTTACAAAATGCTAAAGCAGTTCGAAATTTTCAGCAAAAAACTGCAGATTTTTACATATATATCTGGAAAAATTATCATCAACGTTAAGTAAGATTGTTTGGAATTAGTAATACCACTAGCATTGAGTAATCAGTTTAAAATTCATTACACCAAAAGTGGTTCACATTAGATACGGAATTTAAGTAATTTTAAAAATATACAAAAAGTATGTTTTTATATAGGTTATAGTTAATTATTTAGTGTATAGATTTATAGTTGTACTTTGTTTGTTTCAAAGTTTGTTCGTCTAAAACTCGAGAACCAGAAGTTTCACAAATTTCAAACTTTACAGATGATCAAACGTCCTGCGCAGAAAATATGATACTTTTATTTCCATAAAGTTCGACCCCTAAAGAGTTGAAGCGTTTCCATAAGAAAGACAATTCACTTTTATCGCTAACGGTGTTTATTTCTTTTGCAAAATATTATTAGAAAGAATAGCCGTAGGAAATCGAGACAAGAGCTCCAAAAGAAAGGAAATTGAATAGAGTTTTACTATGGTTGTTAAATATTGCTTTTGGAAGACTACTGCAAATCAATCTTAGGATTGTAACGAGAGATGAAGGCCGCTGGGTTTAAAAACAATTAGGAGTGTTTCTTGATAAACCCGATTTCGCATATTACAATAGGGACACATTTGTTGGTTCGAGGACAGAAAAGGGAAACATTTCTTGGATTTATGGACTAAAAAATTGGATGCACAAAGAAATTTCCCTCCTGTGTTCGACGCTGGATTCAATGCAATCGATTGACGAGTGTTGGTGGAAAGACTCGTCAATGAAAGGAAGTGATACCTGGCATCTTTCTACAGAATATCTAACACTCTCTTGGAGATTCAGGAACGCATGTGAAACCGGTCATTTATTAAATGTTCTGTGGAAAATTACGAAGTTTCACTATCTTTGTTGTGGATTCATTTCTGTGGGTCCTTTTCGGGGAAATCATTTGGTCTTCCGAATTTTTGCGAATTCTTTTTCTACTCTCGGTTCAAATTCTTCATTCGTTTACTCCACAAATGCATTTAAAAGCGAAACTCTGCCAACTTAATGTCACAAATGATTACACGAAAATGTGCTTTTCGTGTAATAATTTCTGAAATAAAAGGAAGTTCCACAATTTAAAAATTATTCAACAAATATGTTAGAGTTTATACGTTCCAAAGGATATCCAATGATGTACAGATTCTATTATTATCACTAATAAATGCCCCCGGTAACGGAACTTAATTTAGTTTCAAAATGTATCTAATATTGTATACATATGGTCCTCCTAAGCCAGAAACAGTCCGTCGTAAGATCATAATAACTCATTATATTTCCTACCATTATATATAATATTTATTCTACTGTTTTTAAGTCATGAAAGCCTAATTTACGTACATTTCTTATAGAAAAATATAAGAACTGGTAATCCCCGTGCACTTATACGGGATAGTTCATGAAATCAACATTCAATAATGGCCTTAGTCGTCAAAGGGATGGATTGTTTATTTCCCAAATATTTTACGACATTTCCGTGTGTTTTATCAAAATCCACGAAAGTTTGGATCTATAACAATACTTCACGACTAAAATAAGAATCTATGATCATTTTCCTTTCTTTTGACACTTCTCTTGATTTCGTAGGACCATTTGTCCAATTTAATTTTGTAAAAGAAACAACCTCTGCAGGTAACGAAAACCTATCTTACGTTCATTTCTTATGGAAAAGTATACTAACTGATTATTTCCGTGCATTAATATGGGAGAACACATGAAATCAATGTTCAAGAATTGCCTTGGTCCTCAAAGGAATGAGTTATCTCCTAAAAAATTACGAATTTTACGTGTTTTTCATCAAAGTTCTCGCAATTTCGAAATTATACGAATGATTCACGACTAAAATAAGAATCTATGATCATTTTCCTTTCTTTTGGCACTTGTCTCAGTTTCGTAGGACCATTGTTTCTAATTTGATTTTGTAAAAGAAACGACCTCTGCAAGTCATGAAGACGTAATTTACGTACATCTCTCATGGAAACGTATTTTGTGCTCCTGGGTTTGAACCTGGGCCTTTACAGAGATGAAAATAGTTTTTCTGGGGGTTTCAGCATCCTAGAAACACCATTTTTTCAGTTTCTGTTTGTCAAGTCAAGCCGTTTCTGAGATAAATAGGGGGAGAATCATGAAAACTTAATTTATGTTCATCCCTTATGGAAACGTATTATGGGCTCCTGGGTTCGAACCCAGTATGGGTATAGGTTTTGGGCCTCGTGGACTCCCCCCTGGCTTCACCAGCGACTGTAATGAAAGCGCCAACGCAGCTTCGAAGTATCGCCACTTACGAGACTGGCGCTTGAGTAGTCGTCATTAAAGGCAAACCTCGGATACTTAAATGCGCCCTCTAGACTTGGAAATGTTTGCTTCAAAAATGAAGACCATGTTTCCGAAACTGTCACAGCGTGACCTTTATTACCTCTTGGACTGCCTCTTTTTATTTCCACATTTCCTCTCTCTATTTTATCACCATTTTCTGCTACAATAAAAGAAACTGTGTACATTTCCTTAGGGATTTTAATTTTCTAACCGGTTTCGTAAGCTTATATCTTCAATAAGATGATGAAGATATAATTACGCTTACAAAATCGGTAGCAAAATTAAAATCCCAGTGGAAAATTACAAAGTTTCTTTTATTCTGCAATGTCTTTCCACGCCTTCCGATATCGATCATTTTCTGCTTCACTTCATTGGAAAATATCGCCACTCAATATACTAACGTAAGTGTTGTTATGATAGAGCCTATGTTATTTAACTTTATGTCCCGGATTTAAAGACGTGAATTTTCGAAGTGTACGTGTTATTTATATTTTGGTTTGTCTGATCCGTTGTTTTCTCACCGTTGCAACTTAATAATACCATGGTGTTCTAAGAGTTTTATTTCGGAGATTTCTGCGGGTTTTATTACGTTTTGACTTATGTATAAGTTTTTGTAGAAATGTAGCAACGAATATATTGTTAGTATGAATAGGTGGATATAAGTTTTAATTCGATTTCAGAACGTGAGTTCGTATTATATTTGGCAACTCCCACATTGGGGTGCGCTACAATGAATACAATGACTTCCAGCTCACCGCAGTTTCATTTTCAGAGTTCGGAGAAAGTAGAAATTGAGCATATGGCCGAGAAAAGAAAAAATAAAACGAATGATGAGATTATTCAGAAAGTTAAGTTCTTATGTAAAACGCTCAGCTAAAGGAAAATGATCTCAGTAAGTGGGTAAGAAAGTACGAAATCTTCCAATAGTAATGTTTATTTCCATGGTTACACTTTCGGGATTCCATGGAAACAGCCGATCGCCGTGGAAACCTTCGACCTTACAGTAATGTTTATATTTAATCTGAAGCGATAGAATTTTTTTCTTTTTGAGCATATTTAAAATTCAAAACAAGGAAACATGACGTATTGCGATGTGAAAATTTCCTCATTAAATTTGTGCGGAATTTAAACGCTGAGATACTGCTAGTGCAGTCAGATTATATGTTTCGTATGTACTAGTTTGTAAGTTAATATTTAAATACAAAAATGAAAAATATTTTTTTGCATTTATAAGAGACAATGAATATCAACATTGCAAATTAGAGACAGCATAACATTTTTATTTGGTTTCCAGCAGTCCATAGAGATTAAATATACCGATTATGTACACACGAACTTCGAGTTATTTTTTGTAATAATCGATAAGATTGACCTGACTTCCCGGAGTGAATAAATGAAAGCAGGAATTCGCATTTCCACATTTTTTTATATTCGACCGATGTCGGCCTTGCTGCCATTTTCTCGTCTTGATTGCCAAAACCGCTGTTTTATTGAAAATATTTGGAAAATATAAATTCCTCTTTTCATTTATTATTTTAGTGAAATAATTTGGAATGTTAATCGCAGGAAAAGGGATGCAGGCGCGGCATGAAGATGAAGTAGGAACCGGGTCGTCAGAAAAGTAGAGAAAAAGCGCTCTTTTCTGCTTGAATATCCCTGCATTTTATCCCTGAGAGAGAGAGGTAGAGAGTGATGGACTCACCCAGGCACTCCTCCGGACTCCATGTGGTTGGCCAGAGTGACGTCATCACTCCACACGTCGAACTGCCACTTCCGGAGTCCGAGGACTCCGCAGAGGACGTTGCCGGTGTGAATGCCGATCCTCATGTCCACGTTGAAGCCTGTTGCTTCCCTCACGAAACTTGAGGAGCCACATGCGATTAAGGAGACACAAACATCAATTTAACTCATAGCCTTCGGTCGTAGCCCTAAAGATGTGACGGGGAACGAGCCTTTACCTAAGAAAGCAATGCACTTCGCATAATAGAGTGAAGGAATGCTAAAAGTTGAAGAATACTGTTAAATACTGTTATGTGCCGAATCATTATCGGTGGATGAACTGAAAAGTAGCTAGACAAGGAAAAAAGTATCGCTTAGAAGTTATTTAAAATTAAAATCTTAAATTCGCTTTTATAATTGTTGTTACAGTTTAGATATTACATGAATTAATTAATCGTGTAAATTTTGTGCAAAGAAAGGCGGCTAGGTACGTAGTCGGCAATCACAGGAAAACCGAAAGTGTAAGTAAAATGATAGCTAATATGAAATGGGAATCATTAGAATCCAGAAGGAAGTCTTCTAGATTAACCGGAATGTATAAGGCATATAATTCCGAAGAGGGTTGGGTTGAACTGCGTAATAGGTTTAAAACTCCGAGTTATGTTGGACGCGGTAATCATAGTTTAAAAATCAAGGAACGCGAGCAGAAAACAGATATAGCGAAATATTCATTCGTTAATAGAGGTATTAGAGAATGGAATTCTTTACCTGGAGAAGTTCTCATTCCAATGCCGAAAAATGTTAAAGCGTTCAAAAAAAGGATACAATCAATATGTATGTAGATTTCTTGTATGATCTCCTGTCATGATATTCCATGCAACATTGTACATGCGACTATATGGATAAATACCATGTATCTTACTTTAGTTACTTCTATTTCTACTTAATGTATAATATTATTTTTATTCTTGATGAACTTGTTTAATTTTATATGATGTAATTTGTTTCATGTATTTTTATATTCAATACGTATAATTATTATATGTTATGTACATTTTTCAAATACTGCCTACGGGAGGTTTTTGGAGGGTTTTCCCTCCCGTCTTGGGCGAATGCCAGGCAGTTTTCAAATTATCACGTTATACTTCCCTCCAGCGTTGCCACCTGGCCAAATTGAAATGCAGATTTAATAATAAATAAATATGATGTTATTACTGAGCAATTCTTTCCGTCAACTTCGAAATTGACGGCGGAACAAACTTATCTAATGTACCACCAAAGTTAAAAGATGTTATTGATAACATCCACAACAATATAAAATCGCTTTACCTCTTCAGTCCGCTATGAGTCGAACCGGATTCCTCGGCGATTGATCTACTGTGGATCAATACCTCAAATGCGGAATATACCTACAATATATGTCAATGTTATTATTGAGAAATTCATTTCCGTCATCATCGATATTGACGACGAATCATACTTATCTAATGTACCACCAAGTGTAAAAGATGTTGTTGATAACGTCCTTAACTTACCAGCGCACAGATACTTTCTAATATTAACTGAGTAATTTAAAGAAACCCATCAGTCTTCTAATCCGTTTTCTTTTACACGATAATAATACAATTTATTGATTCATATTTGTAAATGTTTTAATACTTTAATTCACTCATAATTTTAAAGATGTGGTGTGGTTAGACAGAATATAAATTTAAAATGATTCATCAAACAATGAACATAATGTATTCCTTTGAATTATGAGCATTGAGCCAGTGCTGCCACCTACACGGATTCAGTTGTAAAATTAGGTGAAAATTTCAATTGGTTGCTATAAACAAAACACATACATAGTAGCTACATACACTTAAATAATGTTGAATAAACGATTATCACTTACTTTCTTAGTATTTATTGGCAACCAAATCCAAGAAAATGTACGCGACAAATAATATTTTATATTTATGAATTTAGTGGAGGAATTATAAAACACTTATAATTTAAAATAGCGTGTTTGGAGATAATTTAATGCTTAAGAAAGAAGAGAAATTTTGGAACGAACTTATCTGTGTATAGAAAATCACTTAAATTTACCAACAGAACTTCAACATATCTCTCTTACAAAATTCCTATTATTTCCTGAAGCATTTACGTTTCTAAAATCACTCTTCTGTATTGATGTTAACTCACTCATTATCTATAGTATATAATATACGACATGAAATACAGTATGTAATATATAATATACAATATAAAGTATATACAACGAAAAGTGATTATGGGAAGGAAATACAAGGTAACAAACAAAGGCAGTTTTCCTCCATTTTTCACTGTAGATAAAACTCATTTTTCTAAAATGTTGTAAAATCTTAGCAATTTTTTAATTTCTTTGAATTGTTTTATCGCCGTTTCAGAATATGTGTGTAGAAGTCTTTTATGTTTATGATATCAGCCAAAACTTTTCATGCAAAGTGTATTATTTCGCTCAACGGCGAAAGAAATTCTTGTTAAGGCCTTTTACATATTTCATCATTTGGCGAAGTGTCGGAACTTATAAATGACTGCCAGCGCAGACAAAACTTTTAAGGACCCAAAATAAGTGACCCGCTTAGAAAAATTGGTCCATCGCCTCCGTAAACATAGTTCGACAAGGAAAGAGGATGGATTTAGCATATTTCTTATAATCCTTCGAAGGAACTTGAGTCGAGAGCTGTTTATTCGAGATGCAAACAAGGAGACCTTTGAACTACGAGAAGGGTTTGCGAGTCCTCTAGAAGTTGGGTCTGAGCAAAATGGATTAAGTGTGCTGGAGACAGATGCCTCGAGAGTGGAATCAGTGCCATTGAAAGGATTATGCCTTTGGAGGTGCGTGTTCAAAAATCACAATAATGAAAATGGAATTTTTGGAATCTCAAGTAGGCTCCTGCTTCTGTTTTTAACGAATGGAATAATTTTGACTTGTCCTTTATTACTGCGAAAGGCAAATATATATTAAACTTACCTTTGTCTCAGTCTAATAGAAATGTGTATGAGAGCCACCGATGTATAAATGATGCCAAATGGCGACGTTCATATTAGTACTCACAATACAATGTGTAGTGACTTTGGTGGGATACTTATTTTCGGTTTTCGTCGACGATTTCCACTCATAGCCATGGAAACAAACCGTAATATTTTAGTTTGGTTTCTGCTCCGGTTCTACGACAAAAACTAATATCGGTTTAACATTATTAGCCAATAGCGGTAATGGTAATAAAACTAATAGCGGTTTCGCTCATACGGCGTTGAACCGGGTTTTTCGCTCCGAGCATTGTAATATTATCTCCTTTTGAAAATTCTTCTTATATCTAACTTTTAAAATGCATATCGCATTGCAACCAAACTATGAATAGAACTGAATAGTTGTTGAATAGCGGATATGTTACTTGCAAGACGCAGTTGCTTATGGTAATCGTGAATAGGATCCGGATAAATGGTGGTTTTCGGTTTGGAATCTGTTTTCACTCCGGAAAAAACAACAGCTTTTTCGGTTTTCGATTTGGTTCCGGTTCGATGCCCTGCTCTTTCTTTCTCATCAACTTTCTGGCTCATTCAGAAAGAAAGGGCAAACTACTCATTCCTCATCCTACCTGGAAAGCCTCGCTGTCCAAAAGTCAAGAGTGATACTTAAGCGTTCACAACCAACTGATGAGAATAGTAGATGAGAAAATTCTATTATCGTATATATCTGGTCCTCTTAAGCACAAAATAATTCTGCCGTAAGATCATAATAACTCAATACAATTCTGACCATTATTTATAATATTTATTCTACTGTTTTCAAGTCATGAAAGCCTACTTTACGTAAATTTCTTATAGAAAATANAATAACTCATTATATTTCCTACCATTATATATAATATTTATTCTACTGTTTTTAAGTCATGAAAGCCTAATTTACGTACATTTCTTATAGAAAAATATAAGAACTGGTAATCCCCGTGCACTTATACGGGATAGTTCATGAAATCAACATTCAATAATGGCCTTAGTCGTCAAAGGGATGGATTGTTTATTTCCCAAATATTTTACGACATTTCCGTGTGTTTTATCAAAATCCACGAAAGTTTGGATCTATAACAATACTTCACGACTAAAATAAGAATCTATGATCATTTTCCTTTCTTTTGACACTTCTCTTGATTTCGTAGGACCATTTGTCCAATTTAATTTTGTAAAAGAAACAACCTCTGCAGGTAACGAAAACCTATCTTACGTTCATTTCTTATGGAAAAGTATACTAACTGATTATTTCCGTGCATTAATATGGGAGAACACATGAAATCAATGTTCAAGAATTGCCTTGGTCCTCAAAGGAATGAGTTATCTCCTAAAAAATTACGAATTTTACGTGTTTTTCATCAAAGTTCTCGCAATTTCGAAATTATACGAATGATTCACGACTAAAATAAGAATCTATGATCATTTTCCTTTCTTTTGGCACTTGTCTCAGTTTCGTAGGACCATTGTTTCTAATTTAATTTTGTAAAAGGAACGACCTCTGATAGTCATGAAAACGTAATTTTCGCACATCTCTTATGGAAACGTATTTTGTGCTCCTGGGTTCGAACCCGGGTCTTTACAGAGATGAAAATAGTTTTCCTGGGGGGTTTCAGCATCGTAGAAACATAATGCAGTTTGTTTCAGATCTCTAAGCCAAGTCGTTTCTGAGATAAATAGGGGGACGGACAGACGGACGGACGGACAGACATTTGCTTTTTATATATATGATGTTAAGAATTATATTGAGTTATCATGATCTTACGACGGACACCGTTTGTGGCTTCGGAGGACCAGATATATACCGTAATAGATATATTTTTAAAATAAATTAAATTCCGTTATGCTTGACGTTTTCCGTTTTCTAGTATATTCATAGCTTATGAAAGCTAAGTAAACTCCATAAATTGCAGCCAACGCACAAAAACTTTTCCGCATCTCTTTAGCGAAATATTTTCCTCGACTGAGTTTGAATTCGCCAAGTAATATTCGCAAATTTAGTTTTCGGACCGACTTTATATTAAGTAAAATGAGTGCCGCAGACGCTTTTCAGAACGGTTTATCGGAGAATGTAAGCGAAACATTTCGCCGGAAAGAATTTTACCGAATGGAAGTGGCCTTTCGCAGTCTCTAGGTGACGTTAGGTAAAAAGTAACTCACCCAGAAAAAATACGATAGTTTCCCTGGAAAGGGAATAAAAGGAAAGAATGCGTCCGGGAGTCTTTTCATGACCCGTTTTCTTTCCACTTTGACGAGCCCATTTTTATGGGACGAAAGAGATAAAATATTTGCTTTCTGACCTTTTTGTTCTCCGCCCCGTGGCGATCATTTCTAAGCGCATCTCCAAATTAATTCGTGCCCATTTGCCCGGACGCCTCAGCGGCCGATAACGTGATATCTGACCGCAAGCCCAATTACGAGTCGCCAGAGGGGAAACTGTGAAGGTACCGAAGCTGTCTCGATGGCACGTTCGAGCAAGCACGCCTTTTTTTCTTGGATGAATTTTTTTCCGTGTCACGGTAGGATAGTTTTTTCTCATTCATTTTTGCGGGAAATAATACAAGAATTTTAACTTGCGACCGCTGCGATATTTTTATGCAACGCGGAAATGTAGCTACGGAGTTTTCACGTTTACGGCGTGATGACATAAAAACAAATGAAGGAAGACACTCTTTGACTTTTTTGTTTCAGATCTCACTGTTTGCATTAGACTAGATTAATGTAACATTTACAGTGGAATTTGCAATTAGACATTAGTTGGAATGCCCCGTGGTGTTTAAACCTGAATCCTTGAGTCGTCATGAATTAAGTTCCTTTGAAAAATCTTCTACGAACAATGAGAGAGTTCACGGTTTGAAATCAGTGTTACCAAGCTATTTCTGATTAGGAAACAAGGTTATATTTTGGGGAAATTATTAATTAATCTAAACAAAACTTCTCAAATACAGCACACAGTAGGAAAAGGATAAATGTGACTTTGTAGGTGCAGCTAGGGAAAATGCCAAGGAAAAACGAACCTTTGGATTTTATAACCAAACGATATTAGAGCTATGCAAGTTATACTGATATGTATTGTTTGTTTGCATTTTTATTCGGCCGAAGACTTTGACTTGAATGTCAATATTCGGCATCACTCATGCCTCGGTAACCATCATATTGTCACAAATATAAAAAGGACTGAGACAAAATTAAATGGAAGATACATTCTCTACCGAAAGACATAAAAACATTACATTTGGTTGGAGGAGCTCAGCATTGCTGACGTTAATGTCCTTTTTGTTTCCTTTGGCTCAACTCTACCCTTCTGGCAGTTTTAAAATCCATCTTAAGTTGACTTGCTCATAACATAAAATTACCTCTGTAAGGAAAGGGAACACGGCTGTGGTAAGACATTAGAGTTAGATATAAGCTCCAAATGGCCGTTGTTTGCGAGCTAACAGTTATTCTTCTCTCCCGAAGGTGGTAACATAGTTGTCGAAATACGAATCGAGAACAATACTTGCAACCACTGAGAACCCCAACCCCAGTTGGTGGGAATTCTTCAACGGTTAGTTTGCTTAATGTATAAAATTACCTCTTTTAAACCCTAGACAATAATAATCGAGTATCTACTACCGTTAAGTTTGTTGGAATTTCAAATAGGAATTTCTGTTGATATGTTAACATAATAATTTTGAAATCTATAACTGATTGTTGATATCTGTGGCAGATATTACTGTAATTTCAGATTCGTGTAAGGAGTCTAATTATGTACTGTTGATACAAAAAACAACTTCGATGTAAAGAAAAATAGTAAATGAATCTCAAGTATAAAAGTTTTGATATCGAAAACACTTTCTAAGTTGCCCATTTAGAGGTTCCCACCTTAATCAATGTATGTATATTTTTACAGGATATATATCTGGGGAGCTTTTTTATATGATTACAGCTCGAAAATTCCGTCGTGGTCGTTGAAGGTTTAATAGCGAAAAATTACCTTCACGAGTTCAAAAGGAGGGAATAAATTTGTATCTGAAACAAGACGGGGAAAGTTACGAAGAAATTTAAACATTTTTTTGTACAGAGACATTTCTTGTTAGAATCAAATTTTGTGGTTTTTCTTCGTAATATCGAAGTACGCGGTGTAACGTTTTCTGGATTTTTCGAGGGCGCGGTGAGTCACCGCTGTTCAAGTTGTCCCCGACCTTAACACGCACCTGCTTAACACACATTCTGATTCTTCTCACGGAGCGAGTTTCTCCCCTCAGAGATTTACATCCAAAACAACGCTGAATGGACCCATTCATAAAGATTAAGGAGGAGCAATAATGATCATACCACACTTGTATGGTTTCATTCGTTAGAATTAATTTCTTCTAATGAATCTCGTTTATGTGCTTCGCCCTTCCTTGCTTTGGCCATTCGCGGTTTGGGTGGGAGCTTTCATTATGATTAACTCTTCTTTCATGGAAATGTAACATTAAAAACTTAGTTGCGGAGTCATCTTAAATTATCTGTAAAGTGCTAAGCGATGCGACGGAAGTAGAGTTCGACGCACTTTTTAAGTAAATTTGAGAGTGGAAAGTTAGTTAGCACAATATAATTACTAAATGTTGTAGTGAGTAAAACTTACTGAATGGGGTTTATTTAGTTGCTCCTTCAGTTCTATCAGTGTAAAGGAAATGCATCTTTCGTTTACATCTGCCTCAGTCATATTCATGGGTAGATAATATGAAAACTGATAATGTTTACTGGTATTGATGATATTGGGGAACATCATTCACTGTTGAATCTTAATATTGACATTCGTAGGGTTCTTGCGCTTACCTACAAGAAGGTATACCACTTATAGCATTCTTGCTCTGAACTACCTCACTCCTCATCTTGCCTAGTAAGCCTTATTACCTCCCAAAGCAAAGGTGGAGAGGTTGAAGATCCAACCAGCTCAAGGATTGACAACTTTACCGATAGAACGTAAACGAACATTTAAATATTTAAAATTAAACAGTGATTTTAATGCTTAAAATTTGTCTCAATTTATCATTCTAATTAACGGAAATAAGAATTGTAATTTGCATAAAGGGAACGAAATCTAAGTATAACCTATTCCTTTAATGCTTGCACATGGAAATTGTGTATTCCAATTTTAGTTCTTATTCGATTGTGTTATACAGAAAATTAGAATGGAAATATTGGATGGCTGTTTATAGAACTTCTATGTCCTATTACATCTGCTTTTCAATTTGAGTCTTCTTTTGTTCACTTTCTCTAATTACTCAGAAATCTCTCTCCTCGTTTTTAAAGCCGTGCACGCGCAAAACTGCTTTGTATTCCATACGAAGAAAGAGCTTCAGAAACTATTCTTCCGAGTACAAATTGTGACCACTTCTTCTGAGTAGTTGCTGACCTGTGACCCGAGGCTCCCTCAGGGCCGATTTACCTTTCCTTATTACTTTTCCTCACCGTGACGGTTGCATCCAAACTTCGCTGCTCTCTCTTCTTCTGAAGAGTTCTTTGGAAGTCGCCATTCAGATCATCTCCTAGTGTAAGGTATCGGACAAATCGGGATTCCGTCGTTTTGCCTAAACCCACCTGCTAGACACCCACTTGATCGACGACCACTTGATCGACACATCTGCACACACAAACGATAACGAAATAACCTTCTCCGTTTTTAATTTGTTAGTATACACGTGGGTGGGAGTCGATTGACCGTTTATTTTAAAACAAGTTCATCTACCGTTCTTATTTTTTATATCTTCTTTATACTTTACTCGAATTTCAAAGTACCATTGGATGACTTTCCCTTGGGTGAAATATCTTTTGAGTGAACAGACTGCTGGGTGAAAAATCTTGGGTAGAATTCTTCTGGGCCAAAAATCCCTTGGGCGAAACGTCTCCTGGGTGAAAATTGTTTAGGAGAATCGTCTCTAGGTCGAATTCCTTTGGGTGTAACGCTATGGAACTGTTTTTAATACTATAACAAGAGTATTATTTTTGAAACATGGAGTCAAAAAAAATAGGCTGAAATCGAATTGTGCAGATTATTCTGAGGTAACTGTATCCTATCGAACATATTAACAACGGAGCATTTACTTACATTAAGATCTAGTTGCCATTTATCGCACCACATTGGTATATGAGCTAAGTCATTTTAGAGTGAAGCACTATCTTCGTCACTTGATATTTCTCTATATATTATCGAATCATCCGCAAATATCCTCACATTGCTATCGATCTTATCGCTTAGGTCATTGATATAAACGAGTAAGTGTATTTCCGATTACGCTGCCTTGGGGTACGCCTGAAGTGACTCTGACTTTATTCGAACTAACGCCATCAAGTACCACTTGCTGTTCTCTCTCGTGTAGAAAATTCTTGATCCATTCAATTATTTCCTTGTTGATACCTGCTAATTTTAGTTTGCAAATTAATTTGTAGTGGGGACCCTGTCGAAAGCTTTCTTGAAGTCAAGGAAAATAACGTCCACTTGCTTTTTACTCTCAACAGACTAAGATATGGTTGGCGAATAAAACTAGTTGAGTTTCGCATGATCGGTTCTTTCTAAATCCGTGGAAGTTCTTTAAGAGGAAACGATTGCTATCTAAGAACTTCATAAGTGAGCTAACAGCGACTTGCTCCATCACTTTTCCGGAGAGCGAAATGAATGAGAATGAGGTCTATAATTTTCTGGGCCATCCTTTAATCCGCTTTTATGAACAGGAACGAAGTTTGCTAACTTCCAATCTGTTGGGACACTGCCTTCGGACATAGACTTAGTAAATGTAATTTTGAGGTCAGGGGAGACGGTTTATGACAGTTTTCAACACCAGCCAGAATACCTTCTGGACCTGGCGATTCGTTGGGCTTAATTTTACGCAAGTGTTGTAATGATTCCATCTTCAGTAAAGTAATATTTGACATTGTCACGATTGTCTCCGAGAGGGAATCTGTGCGAGTATCACTGTGAGTACGCTTTGATGAAAGTCGTTTATCAAAGTGCTCTGTAATGTGTTGCGAATGATTCAGTTATAAGCCCCTAGGATCCATGGGACCCTGGGCGAGAGCGTTGTCGCGGATTTCTACAAAAAATACCAACATTCTCATTTATTCTCAAAGGCTTCAACACCCTTGGGCGAGGGGTGCCCAGTAGGAACTGCCCCCTCCATACGGCTCTGGTAATAAACGAAAGAATAGGTTCATCGTTTGGTATTTAAACACATCGTTAAGCGGTATGTAGAGTACCAATGTAGATGTAGGTACTGGATCTACTCAAAGATCTACGTTGTGTAAAATTTTTCCCATTGCTTACGGCAAACTTAATGTTTACCGACGGCGGAATTTCCTTCGGGAGGTATCCTTTAAGCTCACAGCCTACGGCGGAAGGGGCGGCGCTATTTAAATAGAATAAAATTAATTTACCCCATTGTCTTGGAGATTCTTGACGTCACGGTCCTCTCTTTTATTTAGGGATTACTCTCTCATGTTTTCTTTTGCACCCCAGCGAACAGTCCCCTCTCATTATTCTCTTTTCCATTTTAATTTTCCCTCTGCTTTCATCTCTTCCTCTTTCCACTCCTCTTTCTCTCCCTTTGCTCTCTCAAATATGTTCGCATCAACATTCTTCCCCCGTGTTTTCTATTTATTTTCGCCCTGTTCTTTGGGATCAAGGCTTTTTATGCGAATGTATTCCTCTTTCCTCCATTATGTGTCGCCTACCGCCATATTCTTTTTTCTTTTCTTGAACATATTCACAATATTTTTAAGAAAAAATTTTCCGGTAATATGAGTCTTTTTATGATTTATGCTAACGAAGCGACATCACTACGACATTAACGGTTTCCACGATTTACACGAGTAGAAAAGTGGAACAATTACTAAACTAAAGTCACTCTCTCACTGTTTTACTATTTCGACAAAATCGGCCGTTAAAATTAATGTCGAAGATTAAAATTAAACACAAAAGAAGAACGCAAAGTACACATGGATAAAATCCATTAAATATTACGTAAATAATGTCAAATTATCGCAACTAATACAAAAGATAACTAATTTAGGCGATGTGTTACCGATTTCTCGTTCCCAGATTCGAATACTTGATTTTGGATTTTCAAATCTTCTTGCATTATTACGTTTTAGGGTCCATTTGATTACAAGTGCGCCTTTTAGTCCTTCTTTGTTTTCGAAGCCTCTCGGCGATTGCTTCTTTATCGTAACCATTGTGCAATTCTGCCAATTCAGACAATTATCCAAACTGGCCTAATAACGCACTATCTGAGATTCTTTCTCTTATCATTAGCTCATCTAATATCTTCTCAAACTCTAAGGTTTCGGTGAAAATGATTTGTTTCGTGAGTTTTCGCTTATGGGCTCCCTTATTATGGCTGCTGTCATAACAGCTTTTTTTTTCACTATTGGAGAACTATTAATAACTTTGCAGGAGTTAAAGGACCTATGAATGTTTTTCCCTTAAAAATAATACTTTGAAAGCGAATTGTTCAGTTAGCTCTGCAACATTCTTTGCTTCGGTGAACTACCTATTGCATTCTCACAACGGGAAAGAATAATTCATTTGAAGCAAAACCGTGTACGTTGAAAATCAGCTGCAGGGATCGATGAAAAATTGAACTAGAATAAAAAATGTTCTTAAGGATTCGTAACTTAACTACCGTGGCAATATAAAATTGCTATTCGGTAGCTATTATAGAAAGCATGCTGGCATATATGACAACAGAAATAATTTCGGTAACGGAATTAAAGTGTTTCAGAGTTTTGGTTTGGTTTATTGTGACATCGCAAAATTAACGGCTCATTTCCTCATAAATACAACTTTTGAATCATAGGATTTTCAGGTTTATAGATAGCAGTTAATTAATTGAATGATAACGAAAATTAATGCAGTTGATAGAGTCTTTCAACAAGTCCTTAGAAAAAGATAGAGAAACGAATTATTTTGTGTAGATATTTTTTTATTATTCAACATAATCTCCTATTAACTCTATATACTCTTCCAAGTGTTTCTCCGCCTTTTTTAGCTCTCCAAAAGGTAGGATTTCGGAAGGTCCTCAAAATAGGCATTTGTTTGGACGAAGACCTCGTTCGACGTGAACAGTGGTCCGCCATTTTTTCAAGTTTGGAGATAAAAAGAAGTCAGCGGGGGCCAAATCCGGTTAATACGATGGGTGTTGTGATAATTCGAATTTTATAGCATAATTTTGTGGCCATCGAAACTGCGCAGGTGTGCGCCCGTGCATTGTCTTGATGGAAGTGGATCATTTCCTTTTGGATAAAATGAGGGCGTTTTTTCTTGATTTCTTCACTCAACCGGTGGAATAACGGCGGGTAATACTCTCCAGATATCGTTTGACCTTTAACCAAGTAATTGGTGTTGATGATTGTACGTGCATCCCAAATAACCGTGGCCACCACCTTGCCAGCCGATTTCATTGTCTTCTTCGGAGCCCGTTCGCATTCAAGAACCCACTGTTTTGACTCTTGTCTATGGAGTGTAGTAGTGTATCCATGTTTGCTCCACAGTTATGTATCGACGCAGAAACTGGATTGGGACGGAAAGGCACCAAAATAGCCTCAGAGTCGACCACAAGATTGCGTTTATTCTCCTCTGAGAGCAAACGCGGCACCCATATTGCCGAGATTTTTTTCACTCAATTTTTCGTGCAAAATTGAAAACAGTGTACCTTGCGATATGCCGTGGCCTCAACTATTTCGCGCACTTTGATTCGTTGATAACTCAAAACTATATCGTGGATTTTGTCAATCATTTCGGGGGTATTCACTTCCACTGGACGTCCCGAACGATGTTCATCTTTTACGGATGTACGGCCACGTTTAAACTCATTTACCCAATTGTAAACAGTTGCAAACACAGGAGCCATGATCTTCATCCAACTCAGCTCTGATCTCTTTCGGTGTTAAGCCTTTTAAATATAAGTGTTTAATCACCACTCAAAACTCACTTTTTTCTAAATAAACAAAAGTTTTTTTCTTCAGTCAACAACAAAAATGAAAGCATGCGATGGATATAACTGAGATTTTAACAGCTATCTAGAGAGTATTGACGCTTACTAAAAACAAACCATTTATGATACTACGAGCGCCATCTCTTCGATTTTCTAAGGAGTTCTTGAACGACATTCGTAATCAATGGGAATCAAATCTTCTCGTGAAAAAACATGAAAGCACTGAATATATGAGTATTTATATTTTTGAATTAGCATTTTTTAAAAATTTTTGTCCCCCAGAAAAAGTTTACAAGTCGATACATACGTAAATGTTCTACTTTAGGTTCATGCGCCTTAATATTCTCAATTCAACGCCATCACTATCGCTTCCAAGTAACTTACCCAAGCCTTTATGTCATCTAATAACTTTCGTTATTGCCTTCCTCTCTCCCCTTTCCCTTGTATTCTGCCCTCAAGCAGTTGATAAAGACCCGTTAATTCTTTAATACTTATCTGTTAGTAGAAACAGTGTTTTTCATCTTTTACCTCAATCGATGCTAAATATGCAATTTTTAGATCAAGTCACTAAAACCCGATCAGTTACGCAAATACGCCATGAACCTCTTAAGGGTTTGTATTCTTATATGGAAACTACCCTTTTTGTCAATTCTCGTAAAATAATCAGTAAACTGAACATGGTTTCCCCGATTATTTGCACTGCTTGTATCCCTATATAGTTTTGGACACACTTTTCACTCATCGTTTCTCTCTGAACCACCCTTTTTTATCCGTTTTAATCAAAATCAACGCCAATCTTCATTGCATCCCTCACATCTTTCTTTCCCTTCACCCTTTCTGTCTCCTCCGTTTACCTTCCCATCCTTTGGGACCCTCCGCATTTGCATCTTACCCTTGGCCCTGTACCCGCACCCTGGTTGACGGTGCGTGTCCTGAATACGTCTTCTGCCACTCTCCTCACAATCTCGATGTTCATTCTCCGCACGGCGGACTCTTCATCCCAAATGCTTTCGCTTTCCATTTTCCAAGGGAATCCTGAGCGTCGACATGGAGATAATAAATGCGGGAGGTCACGGAAGAGATGGATGGGAGAGAATAGGGGCCATAGGCAATAAGATTCTTCTTTATATACCGATCAACGGGGGTTGGCGACCGTTTATTTAGAAGAATAAATGGAATCGGTATAGGTCACCCACGAATGCGTCACCGCTATTTGGGAAAGTAATGAAATTATTTACACAGTCCTCACACGACCTACCCAAAGCAATAAGTAGTTACAATTTTTCGCGTGTATAGCGCTGAAATGGTGGGTGAACTTTATCGAACCTAAGTCGAATATCCTTAGCAAAACGAAATTAGATAAGTAAATGAAATAAGGGTAGCTCAGCGGACGGTTTGTAGCTAGATTCCAAACCTAGACAAATGTTTATGCCTATGTCAGTACCCTGCAAGCCGCCTAAGGGCGTGTGGCAGGGTATGTATGACCATTACTCTATTTCCCTAATCGATTACTTTCGCGTATCGTTCGCGGAAAATACGAGTTCTTAAATCGATTAGTACGAGCATCTATTTCTCTGATCTTACTCGCAGTGTCGGAACGGTCTGTATAACATGGAGGACGCCTCTTATCGGCTATATAATCCCTGAACGTGCTTTTTCTGAATTTGTTTAAAAATGTATCCTTTGTTTAAATCTTCTTTCTTCTAGAGATTCCCGTCCTGCGTCCTGGAGCATCTGAGTGACGCTCGCTGATTTATCGTAGCAATTCTTCGCAAAACGCATCGCCTTTCGCTGCACCTTTTCTAATTCTCGAATACAACACTTATCGGCCCATACACTACACGCATACTCAAGATGAGGCCTAACTAAGGCAAAATAACAACATAGCCCGCAAACACTTTTTTCGCTCCGACCGACTATTCTCTTAACGAAGCCGAGTCTCTTGCTCTTCCACATATGCTATGGATGTGAGTACTCCATGTTAAGTTTTTCGTTAGGGTAACTCCAAGATATTTCACCGATTCTACTGTTTGTAAGTCTTATACCACGGAGAGTGTATGAATAATTGTTAATAATCGATTTTCTTTTGATGAAGTTAACTACTGAACATTTTTCTACATTTAGCTTCAATTGCCAATCGTCGCACCAGATAAGGCAATTATTTGTGTGGCAATATGAGGCTTGAAGGCCAATACAAACAGCCAAGAAAGAACCAAAACTATTCTTTGCATAATATTGGAATGAGGTTAAATTCTCAACTCTGAAAGCATATCTACGGAACCCCTTACATTTGTTCACATGGCTTAACCTCGATGTGCCTTTATAAGTATTTAGTTTTAAGCAAGATGTGCAAGATGCAAGAAATAATCAATCAGCTAGCAAAGAAAAACTAGATCCATTTTGGATTGCGAATAAAATAATTTAATAATATGTTCACATTTTAAGATGTTTTATAATATCATATAAATTAACAAGGTAAAATATAATTTAAATTAACAATATGTTTTTATGAAATAATCTTATTTTATTGGCAATTTAAAAATAATATTCTTAATTTTCTTAATAGTAAATCTTGATAACAAATAGAATATTTTTCCGTACCTCAAATGTAAGAAAAACTCGTTGTCAGGAAACTTTTGAACAGCTTTCGTTCAAGTTATCTACGGAATAAATTTAAAATCCTGAACAATTCTACAGCATCCCTCTCGGGTATCCTTGAAAGAGCAATTATTACCGTGAGATCCTTATGAATATCAAGATAGTTCTCATCGGTTTAAAAACCCATTAGTTTCTTGGTCAACACACCGCAGGGCTTCTTTAAAGGCACGCAATCAATGACGAAAGATTAATGTAACCAAATGGAAAAGGGGAGGACCGATTTCACAATTTCATCTCATTTGGTGATGTACTCTGGAATGATATCAGGACTAATAAATATTCAATTAATGCGGTAGATACTGTTTGATCTCTGAATGGAATTCCTATGCAAAATCTTATTAAGGGTGAATCTATGAGAAACCTTCAAGCTTCGGTAAATTCTGTGAGTAATCAAACAATTACCGGCCGCGGTGGCGGTAGCGTGCTCCAAGCCCAAGGTCCCGAGTTCGAATCCCGGCTAGTCGGACAAAGGGCAATGTTTTACTACAAGTCAGTGCGCTCTAACATTCACCTTGGATGATTGTTTTTTTAAGTCACTGATAGAATCATGTTGACATATATTTATAAAAGAAAAATACATTAACATATATATAACATAGACATATTTTTCTCATAAAATTATTTTCCCATAAGAATGCACCCAGAATGAAGACCCTTGTAAACGTTAGGATAAGAATTAGAGGTGCAATATATAAAGAGGAGGTAATTTCAACGTTTTTCGTTTACGATGAAAAATCGCTGAGTCAAATTTACGATCGATTAGGAGTGCGTTTAATAAGATCGGTTTGGCATATTATTGGGGGGACAATAACATGTTGCATTTTCATGATCAAGTAAACTAGACACTCATCAGGGCAGAGACAGGGTAGGATTTACATTTGTCTTGGACACACGAAATTGAGAAATTTGAGACAAAGTTAGAGAATATGTGTACGATGAAAGTACTTGTTATTCTTTTATTGTTTTAAATTTACCAAAAAAGATGAAGTTGTTGCTAAAACGTATGAGAAAGTATCAGAGTGGTAACATTTCTGTGTTTTTTAATAATTATGAGTTGTTTCGTTATACAGTTCGCGCTGTCTTTCCTTGACTTGGATTGAAATCTATTCATAGACTCGCACGAGTTACATACTTTTCCCTTAATTCGTGAAATATTTCATTTAGTGACATTCCATGGTACATACAACACATTCAAAGCAGATAAAATGCGAAGGACAATGCGAATGAGATACTGTACTTTTGGTAATATAAATAAAACAGTAAATCCCCTTGAAGTGTAGGTAGTACTTACTTTGAGGTACAGTCCTGGCCAAAATTAACGCAACACATCGCGGCATGACGGAGCGGGAGATTACTACTACTATTACTTATTACTAGCTGTGCTGAGGAGTTTAGAGTGTACTCTGACAACAGTGTCAGAGGGGGGGGGGCAGCCTATTAGAAATGGGGAGAGGGCGAAGTACTTAATCTCGGGAAATTCGGAAATCAGTATTCCTGCGTATCTCTAGATGCGATGCATTCATGAGTCCGGGTATGAATAATGACTGCGGATATGGAATTCTCAGGAGGAACCGCCTGACGAGATTTTTTTGCGAAAAACTATGCCTAATCGAACTTAATGAATATAAAAGATTCATCCTCCTTTCGCTTCAGATATGCAACGTGTTAATTTGAATGAGTATTTCCTAGGCTTTATCCATTATTTTTATCTACTGCCAAAGGATACGGAGAATACAGAATCTTCGAAAACGAAATGTTTCTCAGAGCATGATACAACTATTAACGTTGCTTTGATACCTGAGCCGGCTGTTTTGATTCGATAGATTAAAGCAATCGACGTCATTCTTAATCGCAAAGAAAGTACTACGGGCCTTATTAAGATTAAATGAAGAGCATTCCTTATATGCGAGAATCGTGATAACTGTGAATATGACTTACTAATTTCACAGACATCTTATTATGTTGCTTCATTTGATGTTGCTATTTTATTTAAAATACTAATAGTATATTTTTGTAATGGTTTCACCAAGGACGAACGCGCGACGCTCTAGGCTATTCAGGAGACCATTTCTTTAATCACTCTCAGCATTACGATCCTATTTATTTTCCTGTAAAATATCTCAGAGTCGAAAATTATTCATGGAGTATCGATGGAATCCCTTTGCACAATATAGAATACTGGACTAATGACCACCGTGCGCACGGCTTACGAGGAATAGTGATAGGAGACGTGCGATAACTGAGGAGAAGAGGCAGCGAACATTTTGCAGTCAAGTAAAAGATCGGCCATGAGCAAGGGGTGTCATGAGTTAGTGAGAAATGAGGAAGATAAAGCGTATTCGGTTAAAATGAGTGTCCAAGACGTGAGAAGTGCCGCTCTTGTAAACCGTGTCGCCGTGACGCGCACCGACTGAGACAAATTGAGTTCACGACGTCGAAATCTGGGACACCATAGAAAATCCCGGGGCCAAAATCTATTATTTATAAACTTATTTCCATATTTTTGAAGAATTGCTGTTTACATCTCCCAGGAAACAATTATTATGGAGCATAATTATCTCTGTTATTTATGGAAAATTGAATTGTATTGAAAACAGAAAATAAGTTCGCACTTTTAAGATTGACCTACACTACTCTGTACGGTAATCCTAGTGGAATTTTGCAATAAGGCCGTTAGCTCGTCCTGGACATTATATATAAGTAAATGAAATAAG
>KZ308874.1:140084-167609 GCA_000376725.2 Ladona fulva
CTGAAGATGAAGAAACATTGTATGTATATGTAATGGTTCAGTATGGTTATATTTAATTCGATCGCGTATCATGAAATTAAAGTCTAGAAGTTCGATGAATTAGATAATTAGTTGGATATGGCTTTAGAAAATGAGCGCGAATGGAAGTACATGCTTTAAATAGGGTTGTCTTGGATATAGCACTAAGATATTTAATTGTGAGTAGTATGAATACAATCACATAATTGAAAACTCATCTCAACTAAAGCGAGTATTATGGAATTCAAAGGGAGTTGATCGTAACGTAACGATATAATTAACTTTGCGGTCTCTCATTAATATTCCCCGCGAACAATTTCACCCCTCACTAGCATAATCTCCTGTTGAGCATAAGTAGAGAATTATCACGTACACCAATAAACCCTAGGACAATGTTCTGCTACATTTTAAAATGCAACCCAATATCGTAGGGAAGGTTGAAGTTGGTGGACTGCAGGCCAAATGCATCCTCGGTTAATTAAACTTCGCAGATCAAATTACGGCAATAGCTCAAGGCTTTCTCAGTGCGTAGCTTCATCCTCTTCTTTATCATCTTTATTCCCCTTTAGTCGATCTCTTCTTCCCGAAGGCCTTTTGGAATTTCTTAAACTTCATCACTCCTTGTGTCTCGTGAATGAAACACCAGGTTAAAATGCTTAGAAAGTTCTGCTATCAAATTTTCACACGTTAAGCCTTGTTTGTGAGATCCCCCCCTCATGTTCCGTTGAACCGCATCTCTGCAAACACCTTTTGATGACGGTGACTTCATTAGTGTAATGAATATTTATGGTCCTTTGGGTTTCTCCTCATACTTCTTAACCGGAGTCACCGAGGAGAAATGACCCTCCGTAACTACGTTGGTTGGCTCATTGCTCGGGAGTTTTGCACCGGAGTAGATTTCATTCAAACTTTATGGTTGCGCTGTGAAATTTGCTCCGGTTTTCCACATTAGGAGAATTGAGCTTTTGTAAAGCATGATGGATTGAAGTTTATTATTATATTATAATGACTGCAAATAGGTAACAGGCTGGGTGATGGTCATTATTAAAGGGTATATAAAGAAATAAAACCCCTACCTGGTCGTCGTCGACAGTTTTATTACGAAATTTACAAATTCTTTTTACGATTACAAGTATTTTACATAGCAAGGCAATTGTTTTTTCGCTCTCATTCTTGTTTGAGTGTTTTTCCTCACCGAGGGATTTTTCTTAAAGCCTTCAGCCGGAGTCTTTCCTCCCACAGCATTCTATCATTTGTTTTTCTTTGCTGTCTTTCAATAATTTTTAATTTCTGTAATTCTTTTACTTTGTACCATGGATGTCTTTAGATTTTAGGAGTTAGAGAGGCCCACGTGGGCCTAATCTCGCAGAATAAAGAGTTTAATAATAATGATAATAATAGCCGATAAACTGGATGTAATTTTTATTCATAAAATCAATCAAAAAGGTTTAATAATTGGCACAATGGCAACTCTCTCTCTCTCTCTCTCTCTCTCTCTCTCTCTCTCTCTCAAAAATCTCTTAATAATGTTGATTTATTTATAAGAAATTCCGAGATATGGGATAAGGTTCGAATACTTGTTTAGGTTAATTGTTCCAGTCCATTATCCCCGATTCAAAAATAAACATTTGCAAATATCCGTTCTCTGTTTCAGAGTCATTACTTAGAGTCATTTCTCCCGTTGTTATCTACATATATCTTGGGGTCTATTTGAATGTAAAAATTTTCATGCGAATTCATATCAATCGGTGAAACCTCGTTGGTTGCCATTTAAGAAGTAACACATTTCCAATAGAGTTAATCTTCATTTCAGGCATATCCCTACTCAATTTCAGGGATGAAGCTGAGATAAACGAGTCAATTTCATTTTGCAAAGCCTAGTAAATATTCGAAATCCTCCCAAAGCTGAGAATTTCTCGTTGAATTAATCAATTTCGCTAATCGAGTCGAGTTTCAAGCCCTTGCGTGATTGCTGCATTCATTATATCCACGTATGGACCATCGGAGTTCTGCATTTATATCGGTTAAATATTCGGCTTTCTACGCAAAATATTTGCTCTCGAGTAATTAAGAGGAAGAAAGATTTGTTTAAAACGAGGAAATTTTCATAATTTTTGTGAGAGGAAACGTTAGTATTATAATTGAACGTCGTACGAAATCATTAAATTTTCGAGGGGTGTCGGATTATAATTGAGTGCACTTGAAAAAAAGTTTTGAGTGTAAAATATTGCGGACTTTCATTACACTTTCCTCATTTCGAATATGATTTAATTCAGAATTTAAAAATGAAGGTATAGAGTACGATTCTATTCCTTGATAATAATATTATTTATACTGACTAACAAGGTTTCTATTTGTAATAGCATTTTCATAATGGAAAACGCTGCCATGGTGACAGTTGGTGTGCTTTTTGATAAAGGGTGAAATTCGCAAGTAATGGCGTACACCTAGGAATTTCTCAGATCTTCTGACAGGCCCGGGATTCGAATCCAGAATTTTCCACTTTCTGAGTAGATACTTAAGTAGCATCTAATCTATATCATATTATTATTATTATTACATGCGATTCAATATCCATATACAGAAAGTTAGTGCTACATTAAGAAGAGTCAGTTACCAATTTTTCCATATAAGAGACTTAGTTTCTACAAAAGTTCTTACTATAATGTATTATGCTCTTGTTGAATCTATTTTGAGATATGGTCTTACTGTTTGGGGCTCTACTGGTAATATATACAAAAAAGAACTAATTAATGCCCAAAACAATATCATTTAAACTATGTACAACTCCTTTGAGTCAAATATGAAAACTGAAATCAGAGAAATGTACAATTCCCTGGGTATATTACCACTTGATAAATTTGTGGTGTGATGGGGGTGTTAGAATTGACAACACCGTCGTAGTTCGGATGCTCTTTTATTTCAGCGTCACAGTGCGATGTGGTCCGCGAGGAGTGTCCACCAGGAACTGGTTTCCTTAGCGCGGGTGCCGCTATATATATGTGTCGAACTAAACCTAGAAAGTTCTCCGGAAGTGTTCCTCTAAATTCTAGGTGTTTCTGTGGCACGTGCTTCCGGTGAAAGGAATTATAAGGAAAAAAATCTTCCTCCGTACGCTCTCGAACCGGTGCCTTCTCACTCCGTCGACCGCCGCCGCAACCGCTCGGCCAAAACTCGACGTCGAGAAAAAGACGCCGCCACAAATTGTTTAAATATGTGATGATAACAGAAAATTACTTTAATAATGTATACAAGAAACTGAAGATGAAGAAACATTGTATGGAAAGCCGTAATCAAACAACCTACTGTGTACCACACCTTAGCAACCATTTTGGTAAAAATAATTTAAATGTTCAAGTGCCAATATTATTCAATGCTTTACCAAATAATCTCAAATCACTAAAAAAAATGGGAGAAGTAAAGTTAAAAATCAAGAGATACCTTCAAAATGAAACTATTTAAATATATCAGTAGATTAATCAGATATGTTGTTGCTCTAAACCTGCAGTGTTTGTATCTTGCCATTGTATTTGTTTTTATCTTTTCTAGTTGTTATTTTCTTTGTATGAAACTTTTTACTGACTCCCCTGTTGTTATGATTTTAACTACATGTAGTATCTAATATGATCTATGTTTTGTTTACATTTCACAATATTGTAGCATATTACTGGTGTTATAGTGATGATTTATAAGTAGTTTATCTCTGATAATTGTATAATGTTTTCCTATTTTGTAGTATTTTTTGTAATTTGTTTGTGGATTTTTCTTAACTCATTCTATATTTTGTCTTTGTAGTAAAATTTAGCACCTCTTGACGAGTCTACCCAGACTCAGGAGGACTGGAAGGTTTCTATTATTGTAATAGGTTATCTTTAATATGTTAAATAAACTAAGGTTTCAACTTAGTTGCAGATGGGCTGTTAGTCCGGTGGTAACTTCATCATAATGATACATTAATAGTAATGGTTAACATTAATATTAATGCTTTAATAGCATCCAATAGCCATTAGACATAACAACATGTCTGTAAGTTCTGGTTCGATATATTATTTAGCTAAAGCATCCGCCCGGAAACTGGAAGATTCCGGGTTCGAGTCCCGGGCCCGTTGTAACGTTTTTTCGCTCGCGGCGGGTCGTGGGTCAAAAAAAAAGAGAATAATGGGCGCCAGCATGGGAATGAGTGATTCCGTGTGATTGGAGTGAGTCCGTCCGTGATTGGAGGGGAAAAGGGAAGGAGGGAGAGGTTCTCTCAGTTCTAGGAGAAACAAAAATCATCCGCTCGATGATTTTAACTCTTGCATCATCATAGAGACAGGAATAAAGGATGAGGGATTGGGAAATCAAGGAATGAGGAAAGGAGAGGAATTAAGAAACGAATCTATACCTAACTTCTCAATAAGAACGCATTCTACCTAAACTGAACGACTTCTCAAACCAAAACTTTGGTTCGACCTCACGCGGCCCAAGACCACACTGCCTTCCTCCGGTTCGATCCCAAAATGTCAGCTACAGCGCCGCCAGCGGACGAACACGAGAAAAGAAACAACTGAATGAAAGGCACTTCCCCGCCACACGAACAAATGTTACATCGTGAGATTTCCCCCTCTGTTTTCCCTGTGCAACAAATTTGAGAATTGAATGTATCAGGTACATATCAGAATTTTAAGTGCAGTAGTCATAGTGCGAGACTTAACAACAACTTGTGAAAACTACGTGAAAGTATGAGAAAGTATATCGATACGCAAAGAAAAAACCATGACCCTCCTAATAGAAAAGCCTTATTTAGATATCGATTTTGCATGGAGAAGGATTTATTCCCAATATTCCCTAATTAGAATTATGTATTACTTTAAATTGTTAATATATGTCGTCCATACCTGTGCAATTTGATCGAATCTTCCAAACAGTTCATTCAATGTCTTCACGAGGTCCGAGGCACTCAACTGCTCCGACAGGGGAGTGAAGTTTACGATGTCTGCGTAGAGAATGCTGAAAAACATAAGAATTACTTAAAACTGTTCCGTTAATGTTGAAACATCGGGATAATACTATAATGAGATATATGACAACGTGCAAACTTCGTACCATCCGACAGTGTGCGTAAGTTATTAGATATGGAGGTAATGAATAATGGTTTTCAGAAATCCAATTTTGTGCGAATTGTGAATATTACGAGAAATGTGAATGAAATTCTCATAAAGGTGTCCTTAAGTTCAAAATCCCGAGGAAAAAGATCCAGGCTAAGCTCAGCAGGGTAAACATACAACAACCGTAAATGACAACTGATGTATGCCATGCGATTCAATGTCCATCAGATAATTGGACTGGAATACACCAAGCATTTAATGAGATATATCGTATCTGCTTTTTAACATTTACAAAATATCGTTACAGTGTTGCATAACAGTGTTGACACATGCAAAATTTCAGTAGACTTGTGTAACTGAAAGCTGAAATCGTGAAATTCGTCTCTCTTAGCCCTGTTTACTACTTTTAAAGCCGGTGCTAAGGCCCTGTGTACTCAGAACGGGCTTTAACTAATGTTCACTTTGGGTCCCGGTATTACATTTCCTTTTTAAGATTTAAATTGAAAATTATAGTTGATCATCATTGTAATCCAACATAAATATTGGAGATTAAATACAATCTTCACTTCCTCTCTATCAAAATAATAAAATACTGGGCCGTAAATTGAACATTAGTTTGTCTATTTAAAGTATACATCATAATACCGAGTCTAAAAGTAACCATCTGGAGTTTTCTGTTCATTATTTAGTAATTACGAGAAAGTAAGGTCGACACAAAAAGTCGACATAAAAATGAGATTTGTCTAGAAAAATCATTTTGATATCGACTGATACTTTGTGTATCGAACCGGAAACCGGGACCGTAAAAAACATTACCTTAACCAATTATTTTTAATGTAATAATTATTTTTTTAATTCTTGAACACCAACCGAAACCGAAAACCTTTATTCATTCCATTTCAACCTTCGGTTTCTAGAAACGATTATTTTATTTTATTCCAATTGGTGAAACAATTACGGAATAGGGTACCTATGACTTGTAATTAACAACAGTAAAACCCGCTGAAGACACTTTTCAGGGGGCGAATGAAAACCGCCTCGTAAGCGGGGTAACGTCAGGAGATGAAACCTTTTATTTCTTGTACTTTGGAAACAAATGGGAAGGGTATTAAGCGGTTTAATTTTCAATTATTAAGTGCTTCGAACCTTGAAAGGAATACTTGTATAGTTTGCTTAACTTGTCACAGCGTATATATGTACTGAGTCGGCGAACTTCCAATACTGTTTGCTCTGTCTGCTGTTGTCGTACTTTTTCAGTTTTTCTGACAAATATGCCTTTGTTACTTAGTTTAGGTTTTTTTTTCACTGTATAATTAAGCAAATTTTACCTGATATAAAATAAAGGAAGAATAAAGATTTTTTTAACAGCAGTGGCGAGAGGCCGTCACACTTTTGGTGTATCAAATGATGCCAAGGATTGGCCGAAGTGTACTTAGGGGAATGTCCTTCCTATGAAACAGTTAGCTGAGCGGCATTTTCACCATATGTAACGTATGGAACGGGCTGAAAGAAAACTGTATTATACGGGAGCGGTTGAAACGGGTACTGTATTGCTAAGTTTTATCCTAAAGCTTAGAGTGAAATATAATAAATAGTAATGTAATGTATATATGTATATAGTAGTGTAATGTAATGTATAGAATTACTAAATAAACATTTCAGAAGGATATAATATAGCAGTGGTCCGAATGGTCAAAACTGAAACTGACCCATAATTTAGTCTTCTCCTTAGATTTATGCACCGCGTGCCGCCACTGGCGTATGGCAGGGGTTGTATTAACGCCTTACCTAATCGATCCTATTACCCTGATTATGAGGGGTAGCGCTTCATAAATTTCATGATCGCTTTACCTTGTCCAGAAGCTTGTTGCTAAGATTGGATATTCTACAGGAAAATAGCGCGAAGGTGCCGTCTCTAACGCTCTGCGGAAAGAACGATCAGATGTAACTATATATTTTAGCGATTAATCCCTCGTAACGCTTTGTAAATGCCTCTCGTTGAACCGTAAGCAATATCATTAGCGTAGAATGCCCTTCTTATACACGAATAAGCATTTTATACAGGAGTGTGCGTAGTAGAGAAGGTGGTCACATCCCCTGCCACGCTCCAGCAGATGTCGCACTGTGCATGTACAGATACAGGTGTATACGTAGAGAGATTTTTCAATTCCTTCTTCTGAGGTTAATTAGGTCGAAAGTAAGATAAGCACTGAATTTGGCCATTCAGCACCACGTACATTTTCCTTTTTATGCATGCAAATGAAAAAGGGGCAAGAATTTCCTGTTAATAGGTTTCGAGATGGACTTCTTAACCCGTCCTTTTTTCCTATCAGTGGGAATCTCCTCTGATATGCAGAATTATGCAGACTGTGGGTCTATTAAAATATGCAGGAGATTAAGAGAATATCCCGGTGGCATTAACATTTAAGGCCGAAAAGCTTTTATTATCCATCAGCCCAGACTCAATTATCTTCAAGGATTATGGAGGAGGAGTACATCGGCTTTTTCAAAACATCCTGCGAATATCTCTTTGTAATCTCGATTTTCAGGAGGAGATTTAAAAAGCGACGTCCTCATTTAAAACGTAAGCCTTGGTTAATTTGGGAGCGAAACAATTCCGGAATAAGCAAAACCCTTCGAATGAATAAATTATTGTTTTTTGTGAAGATAACCCTTGCGTAATTCGATTGAAGGGGTCCTCTGTTTGACTGAAGACTGTTCTAGAGATGAACTTACCTGCGTTAATCAAATAATTTGCCCTTCATAGATTCTGGGGGAGCGCCTCATGAATTTCATATCCATGTCCAGAAGTTTGGTGCTAAGATTGGATTTTCTACTGGAAAATACCGCGAAGGTTGGAAACTGTGGTATGCAGTAAAGGCACACTAAGTGGACTGATGACTTTTTGTCCCAAAAGATATAAATAATAGATGAGGAGGTCACTGAAAGTATGCTCAGAAATGTACACTTCCTTTTTGCGTAGTCTGATGTATTTCACCAAAGTATGATGAAACCAATAAACCTCTCTACTAATCCCATAACTTTCCTTCGCATATACGTGATAGTTCTTCATGAATTTCGGGGTCCTTTTAGCGCACGCATGATTTTAAGGTGGGGCTCCCGATGGCCAAGTGGGCAACGCCCTCGACTTCGGTGAAAGTAGTCCCGGGTTCGATTCCCGATGGGGGCCTACGTGCGAAATGACCAAAGCAGTCGAAGCAATTTTAAAAATACTACTACTACGATTTTAAGGTAAATATTTGATTTTCGATGGCATCTTAGGACCACGGAGTATTAAAATAACACGATGTTGGCAACATAAAAATGTTCCTGGTCTCTACATTTGATTATATGTCCAGTTTTCTGTCTTACAGATGTTAGAAAAATGTGATAAGTTACCAGGAAACGAAAGAAATGGCACATAAACTTATGGGAAGGTAGATCACTTGCGTTAATGAAAAGAGTGGACTTACAATGTTCCCGGCATTTCCCATTTGTTTGGAAGAGCAAAGAAAAGGCATTGTATACGAGTCTAGTTAAGGATTAGCGACTTAGGGAGACACTTGTGCTCTATATTTTTGGGGATAACGGCGCTATAACATAAGAATAACCTACGGCAGCGCAAAGTACCGCAGAAGTGGGCCATCAAAGGCCGCCGGTTTGGTCAGGTGTTCTTGCGGTAGATCGCGGTCATGAGTTTGGGCTCCCCTTCGTGAAAGCCTTTCAGAAGGCAGGCAATTAACCCTTTTTATGGAGGGGAGATTATAGAGGGAGGGAGAGCACCTGAGGCGTATATCCAGGCGACGGAATTTCCTTTTTTCCCTCTCTGTTTACTCATTTCGTATACATTATGGAGAGAGGTATGTGCTTTCATAAAACCTCTTTAAGTTTGCTAAGATAAAGGGTTCTTAAAAGATTAACCTCTACATCAGGAAGGGTGGTTTAATTAAATGTATTTTTGACGCGTCATCCTGGTAAATATCTCTTCAATGTTACGTTTATTCATCGATTGAATGCTTACCGAGGGAAAACATCATTTTATAGCGGCAATATTTCAATAAACAAACAATATTTTGTCTTTACTTTGGCAATTCCTAATTTTAAATAATGTTCTTGCTTCGTCTTCTCTTAACTATGTACAATTGGGATTGAACAGAGAGCATTGATATTACAAATTCCACATTTTTAATCTTATGTAATTTATAATATCATGTTTATACCACTTTTTTGGAAAACTTGTTCCTGTCAATATTTTGATGAATGATTTGATCTTTCGGTGAAATAAAATGTAAATTTGGACTCCTTTTTGAAGAAATTTGGAAGTTGGATAGACCATATGACAAGAACATTGAATTTTCATGTTTTTTGTAATGCTATACCTATTTTTTTTCTTATCCATCTCATATTTAATTTTTCGTCTTTTTATATAGAGATCATTATCATGACTGTGAAAATTTAAATAAAAGAAGGATATAATGTATGGTTTTGTGCACTAAGAAACTGATTTTTGATCAGAAAAAATATTTCCGCTGTAGCGAAACACCCGTAATGTGAAAACCTGCGAAAAATATAGGGAGGAGTGAAAGAAAGAGAGAAATATATTACATAAAGGATAGTAATATTTACAAAAGTTATTAACATGTACAATATATACCAGAAAATAAGTATTCTTTGTAAATGAAAGCTGAACATAAATTAAATTTAAATTAAGTGCAAAATATGAACATTCGGTTCGCAGTCAGACGCGTTCGTGATATTAATAAGTAAATCATACAATTATAGGGAAGGTCGTCATTTTTTTCAACATTAAATTATTAAAAATACATCATTTTAGGAAAGGAACAAGGAAGCAATTGAATGTTTTGTGATGATTGTTGCTGATAATTAAAGGATCCTGCTATAGTAATTACTTGCGACAGTACTATATTTGCAACGAGTATATATTTATGTATTGCCCTGAGGTACCTCTGATGTCACTTCAACTTCATCTGAAGAAACCCCATCTAGTACTACACGTTGGCTTCTACCTGTAAGGAATGACTTAATCAACTGAATGATTTGATCGTCGATTCCGTAAGATACGAGTTTCTGTAGTTACTTTGCTCATCTATTCTTTTCATTAAACATATCTTCTTCAACTAACATTTTTATAACCCGAGCCGCTATCCTTCAATCGACTACCTCTAAGGTGAAAAAAGTCTTCCTGCTTTTTCGATTGTTGATCATTAAATATTAAATTACCACTTAGCAATTACATAATAACATTTTATTGAATTATTAAATATGATAAAGTTGGTTATTCACCATCCTTTTCTAAACGTCTATAATTCGCTAAATTATTGTCAACATCCTTTTCACAGGAGGTGATCACATTAATATTGTTAACATTAAGGTGCACAGCTATTAAGTTTCATCTCATATTTTATATTTCTTAGATAACAGTTTATTCCAAAAAGGTTACCTTAAAAAATAATAATTGCAATAGTAACTCTGCCTTTGAGGCACATTTAACCCACCTGCCACGCGCCATTGGCTGTTTGCAGGGCATAAATGTAAATGTGTGTGGTGTGGAAATTTTAGGACAATAATGTCAAAGGGAAAAGGTAGAATCCTTAGCTCTTTTTTGAAAAGGAAGCTAAATAACATTTATAGCAGATTAGACGGATAAGTAAACAACATTAAGATGTAGAATGTAAGATATTCAAAATTCTTAGCTCTTTAAATCTCGCGCCAATTATCTCCTTCGTTCCAGCGTTGCCACATGATACCAGCAACCATTTCTAAAGATATCACGCTAAACCTTAATTTTCATCGTAGAACGTCCATTAAAAGACGCTGAAACTTCTCTTTGGACAAGTGATACGAGGAGATTAAAAATTTGTTGCTTATTTCAATTGTTTATAACTTTTTAAATTTTACTGAAAGTGTCCAGTTCGGTTAAAGGGCCCCCTGCAGTCGAGTTCCAGCGAGGGACGAATCCGAGGCAAGGGTTCGAAAAGGTCGGGATTATCGGCAATATGCGGGCTCTTATCGGCAATATGCGGGCTCTCTACCTGCCCCCCAGAAGAGCGACATAAACCAAATTAACCAATAAAATAACGTAATGCAATCCTAATGCTCCTAAGTCTGTTTTTGGTGATATCAATAGTTAGCAACTTTTGGTGAAATTTACTGCGTGAAGAAATACATGGACAACTATGCCTGTATTTTTCACTCAACGTTTAAAAATTTCAGTGATCGCAATCATAGAACAATCATGATCAAGAAATACCTTTGAAATAACGATGCAAAGTTTTACTGGAGGTGGGAAGGATCGGATTATTTAGACCCGACCTTCGAAATAAACGACGATTACGAGAAATTATATGAGTTTGTTCTAGGAAGAGCTGAGCTGCTTGATGCATTGCTGCAAGGTTTATTTAAATACTTTGAATTCAAGTTCTTCTCGTCCACTTGAGAATCCACCAGTTGAGAATCATGATCTAGCGGTTTATACATATGTGTACGTGAGAGTTTAGATAGTATATTTGACAAATATATCCTATGTTTGATAACAAATAGCTGATGAAGGTTAACACTCTTTCAATGTGCAATGCAGATGCGAGATTCTCAGAATTGTAGAAAAAAATGATAGCAGAAGGATTCATATTGAATCCGGATCTGAAGGGTAGAAGTTAACAAGTTTTCCTCTTGAGACCAAACTGTAGTCCTTCGACAAACTTAGATCGGATTTTCAAAGACCTTTTGCACAAATCACTGACCCCAAATCAGAGTTTAGAGTATGATTTTATCGATTCACATGAGTCGTGTATTAAGTTCCATCCGTGATTTTGTTATCTGACAGATAAAACTCGTTCCCTTGGCAAAAAGTCGGCGATTTCATATGGAAAGTCAAAGGTCAAATAAAAAAAACATTCTTTTTCCCTTTCATTGATTTTGATATTTATTTATCTTTATTTTATGTTAATTATGCGCAATGCGCTATAAATATTTATGAACTTATGACCTTTTAATAGATCGATTTAGAATAGATGTATGCATAAATAAATCTATCTATAAAAGTAATAATAGAATGTATGCAGAACAGGCCATTCAACTTCACACAAATTGTCCATTTGTATTTATCTGAAAAAATACCTCATTTCGGGAAATAAACAGAACTTCGGATGAGATTCGGTTGGTCGTCGATCGGTTCTTTATCGTTTCGACCATTAGAGCACTAATTAATTAGAGCACTATATCCTTCAAAAAGTTAATTATTTCAAGTTTCTTTCATATGCTCTACATAACACACAATCATATATATATAAAGCAACTGTCTCTCCGTCTGTCCGTCCCTCTATTTATCTCATAGTAAAGTACCTTCTCATGACTTGCAGAGGTCGTTTCTTTTACAAACTTAAATTAGAAACAATGGTCCTACGATATTGAGACAAGTGTCACGAGAAAGGAAAATAAGCATAGAATCTTATTTTATTCGTGAATCATTCATATAATTTCGAAATATCGAGAACTTTCATTAAATAGACGGAAAATTCGTACAATATTTGGGAAATAAACAACCCATTCCTTTGACGACTTGAACATTGATTTCATGAGTTATCCCATATAAATGCACGAGGATAGTCAGTTAGTTTTGTTCATGTTTTGTTAACCTTCCTCCAATTTTAGGAAAACGAAGATTGGAACAGATTTCGGTTTTGGTTTTCACTCCGTGAGTAAATAAGTGTGTTATCGGTTTAATAATCAGATCTATATTCGCATCCTCGTTGCCGCATTAGAGTAGAGATATCGCGTACCTCATTACTTCTTATACACTTTGTCTGATTTTATAAAGAAATCGAAGCCAAGCCTCTGCCATTTTTCCAGAGATTCCCGACCTAATGTATAATGAGAATTCCTTTTGCCATTTTATCAACCGAAGGCATTGCTTTTTTCCATTCTTCCTAGAATTATTTTACGCGCATTTAAATTACTTAAAAATCTATATTTTTTAGTGTTTCGTTTCAAAAGTAACAAAACGTTAGGACTACTATTATCAGCGGTTCATGAACTCTGGAATGTCGCTTGAACTTAAAGACAAGTGCAGTGCACCAGAGAAATAGAATGCGGACAAGATTTTAAGAAGTAAAAAGCAAGCGGTTATAGTAAAAAAGCCTACAAATTTAAAATTTAATATGAAATGAGCCAGAATTTTTTTGGACTCGAACCCAGATCTTAAAATATCCTTGCGTGACCTTCAGTCAACCCAGACACGACTGAATGTTGTTTATTATCCTTGAAGGGGACAGCAGCATCCTGTACGAGGACCGTGCCGCTGAATTGGATTCTCTACTCCCTTTTGCTTCAAATATTTCCTAAATATAGCTTGAGCTTACTCTGCGTCTACCTTAATTGATGTAGGGTATCTTGCATGTAATTAGGTGATCTTGGTTCGAGGCCCTTTCACTTCACTTTTGTTTATTCCTTTGATTTTCTGAACAAAGGAAAATCCAAAAAGCTTTCCTTATATGAAATCTCAGTCGTATTTCGTTTCGATAATAACGATTTGTGGAAATTATTTTCATTTAATTTCCATAGGCATTAGTTTGCAATCCGCAGATATGATTGGATTATTACGTTATGTGTAGAGGCCGCGTTATTCAGGGCCCTTTTATGGGATTAATAAAAGCCAATATTATGCTCGGTTCCATTTTAATCGTGTGTAAATTTTAGAATTAAATTTGTGGGTCATCATGAGCATATAAAACGCAATTGAAATGTTGGATTAATTTTGATAAAAAAATCGAAGATTCGCGCTAGGCGAATTCCAGCGCACAGCCCACGTTTCCTTCTCGGAACAGTATTTTAATTTCATTCGAAGTTTAATCTGGATCCCCAACACTTTTCGCTTACTCGTTAAATCCGCCGGGGATACAATGGAAAAGAGTTTCGGGCAGCGTAATTAGAAAGGGGGCCCTCTTTTATTAATTTCCGGAAGAGAATTTGCAAGAAAACTGCGGAAACTCGGAATTCTATTAAACATTGAGAAAAGCGAGCGAAATTGACCGCTCCTGTGCGAACGAAACATTTAGGAAATATAGCGAATGTGGAGAAGGAAACAGCTAATGAATCGGCAGCGAAAAGAAAATTACAGTTTTTATAACGCGTTCATGAATTATTTCTGAGGCAAGTAAATTTAGAAATGAAAGTTTAATGGAACTATAAGAGGATTGAGATACATTCGGAATGAAGCGGTCGTGTGGGAAATATAAGAGCAGTTGAGAGAAAGGTTTAAAAGGGGTGACTAACGAGCGATATAAAGACGAATGAATGAAATGAATTGTGAAAGATCGTTAGGGCAGATCCATTAAGAGGGGTATTTACGTGATTAGGCTCTGAGATTGCTTAGAACTAAAACAAGGCTATTGTCGAACATAATTGTTGCTTACAGTTAATGGAAAACAAACTCAACAATCTCACCCGCGCAACAATGGGATATAACAATAAATATTTGAGAATCACAATGTGCGCATTTTTTAACGTTAGTCTTTCTATAATCTACGATAATTCTACGAAAGAAATGTTGCAATTATAACCACAATAATGTAAAGCAATATATTTGTACAGCATTTCTGCAATTATCTTATATGTTACAAGAATAACTACTATAATGTAAAGTAGTATAACAGTGTAGAATGTTTGAAACTGTTTTATTTGGTGAAAGAATAAACACAATGATGCAAAGTAATATAGCTCTATAGTATGTTTGCATCTATTAATTATTTATTATATATTATTTGCATGTTTTAATTATAACAAGAATAATGGTAAGTAATATGGTTGCATAGCACACTTGCAACTGTTTTATTTGTAGCAAGTGTTACTACAATAATGTAAAGTAATGCAAGTATTCTAAACAAAAAAGTCTCATTTATCTCTGGGGCGCAACAATGAGGCTTCAAGAATAACTCTCAATCAACGACAATGAGCGTCTTTTGGGAACTTTTCGAACTCAGTTCGCAGACGAGGACAGAAAAAGGGAATTACAATTAAACATATAACTGCTGCTTCATTTCTGTTTTTTTAAATTTGGAAGGGGTTAAATGAAAATATTTTCGCCGTCATGGATTGAAATTTTCCCATAAATTTTTGTTTCCGTAATACAAAAGATATCGTATATTTCAATAAGGTCGACTGATTAACCTCCGCGGTGAATGTAAAATTCTAGTTAATATCAATTTTATTCGCCATTCGCTTTGTGACAGGAGGAAAACGCGCCAGATATGTCTCGATTGATTTTGCTCGATGAAATTTGAATGGAGAGAAACAGAATTTCCTCCGTCAACGATCGAATAAATAAAGATATTTTGAAATGGAATCTAATAATTGCTTATCCAAAACACCGCACTGTTTTTCCAGCCGTGGCGGAATGGCCAGCGTTCTAAGCACAAGTTCCCGGATTCGAGTCCCGGGTAATTGGATTTTTCACGGAATGGTTGTTTTCCGTCTATATTAATAGTCATTACAACGGTTGTATAATCTCCCTGTTTCCATTAAAGAAACTATTTTAGTCAATATTCTTTTCGTTCTCTTTTGGGGAGACCACGAGTGTTGTTCCACCGATGTGAACGAAATGTATTTTTCATGGAAATGAAATTCAACAAAGTGAAACGTGGTCTAAATGGGCCTTAGTTTTTATAGTAATAATTAATTTTTCCTTCGATTTTTTTCCGCCAGTTAAGCCAATAGCAGAATGGGCTTATGTAATGGTTAGAACATAAGCCTCTCCCGCAGAGGGATAGGGTTCGAGTCCGGTATGTGCCTTTTTTCACTCTTATTTATCTCCATTGAATTCAAAGTTTGATTCAGGTATTTGAAATCACTCACTGACGAAATAAAAAAGTTCTTTTCGTTAATGTATTCTATTGTGAACTACAATTTTGTGCTTGGAGAGGTGGAAACAAGTGAAGTTGCAGTTTTTCTTCAAAAGCGTACAGTTTATTCCGTCAGGAACTCTCTCCTTTTCAGAACTGCTGTGTCGTTCATGGTTACGGGTATAAATACCCCTGAAGAAATTATTTCGGCTATCATGATAGGTTATAACATTCCAAATTTAAAAATATTTCTCTCAAATATGGCACGTTGAAATTATTACTGTTGTTTGAATTTTAATGAGTATGTTGAGTATGAGTATGAGTATGAGCTTAAACTTTAAGTATTTAGACTACCGAGGAGCTTCTCTGGGATTTGATAACACTTTTCATACTCGAGATTTTTTGAAGTATTGTTTCTCTAAGTCAAGCCTTTATCGAGCAATATTTCCCGCGGATGTGACAGGGACGTTAAAGAAGTTCATAACACGAAGAAATGTGAATTAATTTACCCGGGTTAATTTTGCGCAATTGAAGAATATGCTTTCAAATTAATGGTTTGCGCAAAACCCATCAAATCCTTCAACAGTTCAAACAGAACTAATTGACTTGAAAGTGAATCTTGATATGGAAAAGGTGAAAGACGACTCTTCTTTAATCCGATTTAAAGTGACAGTGACTGGGTTATATTGCTACAGTATCTCAGTTTCTACCTCGTTCATCTTTTTTTCCGCGACGCAACTTCATCTAGTCTACTCGATCATCTAGTCTACGAACGAAGAATGGCGTCGAAGATCGCTTCGCATAGAAAGTCCGGGACGGATAGCGTCGCATCTTGATTTAGGATATTTTGAAAATAGACGGAGAATGTCGTGCAGGAATAGACGAGAAAAGGAAAGCAAAGGGGTACAGATATGAAGTTTCGTAAAGAAATATTGATGAGGGAAGGGAACGTTTAGGGGATAAGAAAAATGATACTGTTAAAAAGATCGCAAAATCGCGCGTGCAAGGACGCGTAAAATATATAGAGAAGGTGGAGTCACTTAGGAATTCAAAGGAGTCGTTTTTGGCGAAATGAAAAATTCAGCTGAACGGCCGGCGGAGTACCAACGGGAGGGTGAGAAATGGTAGACAGCGCTCAAGTACAAGAGCTTGGAAGGCTCTTAAGGTGTATTGAGGAGGGAGTTGGAGAGGGAGGGAGTTGGAGAGGGAGGGAGTTGGAGAGGGAGGGAGTGAAGACGTTGAAAGTGGCGGTGGAGAATAATTTTCGCTGTGGAATAAATAGCAAAAGTGTAGAGGTGAAATAAAAGCAGGGAGTTGAGGGGAGACGTATATCGAATAAGAGAGGAAAAGGCTCAGAAATTGAATGAATAAAATATCACTTTCGTGTCGTATGCGGTCTACAATAGTAAATAATAGTTCGATGAAATGAAATAACGATATAACTCAGTATACACTTTATAAAGAGTCCTTTAAACAGGCAAAACCAAGCTTCAACTACCATGCATTGACGAATGGAAAGTTACTGATTTGTTTACTGACTCAGAGATGGGGAAATAACATCTTTCGGTGACTTTTCCGTGGCTTTGATAATTTAAACGGAAATAATCGATGATGTTCGCATGCATGATTTTCGTCGGGCTATGTCACGTTTTTCCTCTTTCATTTATTTCTCCAAAAAATAAAAATTTTTTTCTATGTTCGTTCCATTGCGGAGTTGAAATACTACGGAATGGATCCACGTTAACGGAGCCACGAGGAAATGTAAGGGCGGTGGGAAGAAGATATGAGGATAATTAAATTAATTCATTTCTCACGTTGAGATACTGAAATCTCTTCCTCGAAAATAAACTCGGCGTAATCTCACTCGAAAAATAAGCTCAAAATGATATTTTGGATTAAATTTTCAGTCCAAATGATGGAATATTCAATCCCAGCATTCCCTTCGCGAGCGCCCTCCCTTGCGGAAAGAAGGATGCCGTTTTCAGAGGAGATCACATTGTCATGAGTTTACGTTGGCTCTTTTATCTGCGGAAAAGACGCTCTCGCTCTTGTACTAATGAAATCGTTTTCCAGAATAGAGTTGAAATGGTATTCCCCGTACGAATTTAGTCCTCGTCCGTATGTGCATACATCTAATGTATTAACGTATTAATGGAGATGAGGTCTTCTATGATCTATTCGTGATATATTTATGATTTGTACTCTTTTTCCGCCTCACCTGGTTGGTTTCCTCAATCCGTAATCTGTTCAGGATGCATTCCAAATTCCTATAATAATGTCTCGATTCTGTATCGCCACAGAGAAGAAACTGCGCACAATGCATTCCTATGGGATAAATCGGGAATCTAGGATCGATCCTATGATAGCTAGGATTAAGGCGCCACCAAAATTGTATGTAACCGCCGTGGAAATTTGCACATAAATAAATAAATACAAAAATATCAAATTAATGTGTAAATTAGTTTCTTCGCCCTGAGGCTTATCTTTTTGCGGAGATAAACTATATCGTCTGGTTCAAAATCGTGAGGGATAATATATGAGGGATATATATGAGGGATAATGGATAGGAAAGAATTCGAGATTGGCCACCGCAGGCAACCAAATGCCAGTTATTATATCATTAATATGAAAATCCACAAATTCGCGTATGAAGATGTCACTTGCTTGAAAAATAGATACAAATAAGAAGAACACTCGCGTCATCTTCGTTTTAGGACAATTAAAGCATTAGAAGATAAAATTAACTTTAAAAAATCATTGACAGCATTTAACATTTCTCTATCTATCAATTACCAGAAATGCTTTGTATGAATATCAAAGGAAGATGAATCAAACCACAGAGAAAACGCTAGCCCGAGTTCACAATAAAGTGCAAAATTTAATTAATAATCTCCCACCGGCATTCAGTTCCCTCGAATGCGCCATTAGATGGCGTGATTTATGGAAATTGCTCGGAGTGCTTGAGAACCCATTTGCCGACAATGCGGTCGTGATGTGCATCGTCCCGTGGGTGCAACGCAAAATACGACTTTGAGGCTCAATTTGCAGATTTATGCGTTTCTTGAGTGGCGACGGAGGAGCGACTGAGCGCGTATCACCGGGAATCCATCCGGAGTACTAATAGAACTATCAAAGAATTCACTCTAAATACGTTCCTTCAAATTGATGGAAAATCTTTCTACGGAAAATGAAAGACGTCTTCTTAATCGATGCTCTGTAATTGGACAAACACTACGCAGAATAAAATTAAAAATAAGTAGTGATTTTCGTAAGTTCGATTTTGCTTCAATTTTACCATGCCATGTTACAAATGTTATTTTAATTAGGAACCTAAGTTTTTAATAAAATTTTAAAAGTAAACATTTGAGCCTGTTAACGAGGAAAAGGACGCATGGTTTGAATTTTATCCTATTTAAAACTTTCATGTTTAACTCTGAGGTTATTTACACGCTTGATTAGTAGTAGTATAGCTTAACACCTTTACTAATACTCGCCAAGTATTTAGAAAAATAATTTTCGAATAAAAAACTAAAAATATACATGATATGTAGCATTCTTAAAGGTGCCTCGACAGCTGAGGTCATTTCGCACTTAGGCCCTCTCCTCGAATCGAACCCAGGGTCATTTTCATCGAAGTAAAACGCGTTGCCCACTTGGCTATCCAGGCTTGGCCCTTACATGCTTTAAAATGGAAAATGCTTACATATTTTCTTTCATTAGGAAGGTTTTAATGGATATTTTTCAAATTCTTCTCATATTAAAGTGAAACGGTGCACTTATTTTAAATACCTTTGCGCTGTTAGAAGTCGATGTAACTCGATGTAGTACGTACATAAAATCCGTCCGACCTCTTTTCAGAAACGGTTCGATGTGAGACAAATTGTATTGTTCTCAAGGAGAAATGACATGAAAAATGACTGACCATTTGTGAAAATGTGAGTCCATTGAGCTGTCCTACCAGAACATTTCTCATAGCATGGAGAAATGTTCTGGTGGGATAGCTCAATGGATAGAGCAAGCGATCGGTTATTGGGAGACCCGGGTTCGAGTCCCGGTTCCGTCAGACATTGTTCATGTCCTCTTTCGGAATTTTACTAGGTTCACGCCTTATCGTACCTAAAACCCTTTCCCAAATTGTATTGTGTTTTTACGAAGTAGAGAACCCCACGTAAACTATTCTCATATTTGAGAAAGCATGCTTTCATGTCATACAGACTTAGTTTCTTTTACAATATTAAATTAGAAATAATGGTTTACGATATAAGGACAAGTGTCACAACAATTAAAGCTGATCATAAATTCTTATTTTAGTTGTGAAACGTTGATATAGACGACACAGAATCAGGAGTAACTTTGTGGTAATGATTAACGTTAAAAAACTCCATGTTCACAAAACTTTTACTAAACCACAAGAATTCTTGTGGTTTAGTAAAAGTTTTGTGAACATGGAGTTTTTTAACGTTGATAAAGACTCGAAATTGCGGGAGTTTCGATAAAAAATCGAAAAACTTGTAACATTTTGTGGTTAAAAGCAACCGACCAATGAGAATGTTGAGCTTGAGCTCGTAAATTATTCCATACGAATGCACTGGATTATAGGTCTCAATTAATGACAGGAACGCATGACTGACTATATGCAGAGGGGGCTATTTTTTGAGATTTCAGAATATGCGAAGTGCGATACACAAATCGTAGGTTAACGCCGTGTAGAGCGTGTCTTAATCAACCTGCTTTTCCAAAGGACATTTCCCATGCTTTGTCCCGATGAAGATGATTAAGAAATATTATGAGGAAAAAAGAGAATGTTTCTGGGAAACGAACAGATTTTTGACGCTAACGAAGTTTGAAAGCTGTGAGTTTTTGCATTCCTCGCGAACTGCATCATTACCAATGAATTCGGCTCTTATTCTTCGCTTAAAATTCCGTCCCGATTGGTAATTATAAAATAATTAGGGTACGGACAGTTTAAGTACACAATCAAAATAGACTTACTATCCAGTTTACTCTGAGTTCTATCGTGCTTAGCGGGGGCTTTTACCAAACCCGTCGAACCCGAACTCAATTTTTTACCCTTTAAGTATACCCTTGGATTAAAAGGATTATTGTATTTTTTAAACCCAATTTTATGGCTAAAAGTCGAAAATAAAAACGTTTTATGGATGACAACTTCATAGTTAAAGCGGACATAATATTCCTTGATACGTTTAAGTATGAGCAAACTTATTCGTAATTTGTCCAGCATCAGTCAAACCGTCTACCGACATAATTATAAATTAAATTATCATCGACAACTGTCTGAGGAGGACCATATATAAACAATAGAATGCATATTTTTAAATAAGTTAAATATAGTAGTTATCATGAGTAAGGGGTAGTGTAGCAGTTGTACGTCATAAACACTTTATCCATCGTTCGTGAGTTAGATCTAGAAAGTGCGGTAATGTCGTCGTGAACGCATTTTTTAAAATTTGTGAATCTGATCTAAATCATAATACTTGTATTATTGGTACAAATGTTTACGATTTATGTATGTATTTTCTCAAGGTAATTCAGTAACTACTGGGTACTAATGTTAGTTTTCTTGCGGCCTCGCATAAGAAAGTATGGGATGGAAAAAAAGATAGTGGGCGAACGATTGTGTTATTTTTGGAACGATCTTCCAAATCAAACCAATCGCATCCACATACCGAGTCAAGCGATTCCCGTGATCTCCCGAAAGAAAGGCAGCAAGCAAAAGCTTTGGAAAACTCATGTTTTCAAAAGAAACATCACCATCTCGTTTCCAGGCTGAAAAACATGCGAGAACGCATTCCATTGGCGAGTTATGAAACTACCGAGATTGGATATTCTGCCATTTTGACGAGGCTTAAAAAAATACAAAATGGTGTCCCACAAAAAGTGAGTTTTATGTTCGGGAGACAAAACCGAAAAAGCTTTCTCGGAGTTTGGTAAAAGTGGGACGCCATAGGCAACTTGATTTGCAGCAGATACCGTTGGGGCGATGCCTATAGGTCGACGTAGAAGAAATAAAGTTGATCAAACGCAAAACAGGATGTCCACTTTTCAAAGAAACCAGGACGTGGCGTCACTCGTCCATTTTAAATATACGGATAAAAAAGAAGGAAATATTTCATGTAAAATGTAACCCCTCTACCGAAATGGCATCCGGAATATCGTACTTTTCTGTTTGTAAGTCGATGCGCTGTTTATTTTTTTAGTGATAGAGAAACGCGTTTGGAGATAATGGAAAGCGACAGAAAATTCACGTAACGTAAGTAGGTTTTTTAAACAAAAATAAAGCTTATCTGATTGCCTATGCGTCGTTCAAGAAGTAATAAGGATATACTTTCCACAGGTTATCATCCACAGGTAGTGTATATGCTTATATATTTTATAATTGTTTATAATTAGCTCTAGTATATTAAAAACAGCTCTAGTATATATGTAAATATTGTTTTTAATATTGCGTCTTAATCAATATTCACCGAATGCAAGAGAACAGTTATTTGCAACGTGCATTTCCACTTTAATTCCTAAGAATATGTTCTGTTTGGAGATTTATTTTAAACAATTGAAATGAAGACAATTACTCCCTGGCATAAAATATTTAGAAAATTATTACTGTTGGGGCTTCCGATAGCCAAGTGGGCAACGCGTTCGACTTCGTTGAAAGCGTTGAAGGGTTCGAATCCCGGTGGGGGCCTACGTGCGAAATGACCAGTCGAAGCACTTTTAACAATACTGCTACCAATTAATACTATTTCTATGTTACGTAGTTAAAATGTAGAAGTAAAGCATGAGTTAAAAGAAAATAATAATTATTAGTAACTTACATTTCGGTGCTATCGATTGGGTAAAATACTGACTGCCGTTGAGAACCACAGACACTGAATGGAGACACAGTTGGAACACGAAATATGTACGGAATATTTGTCGGCTGTTAATGAATAAGAGGATTTCAAACACTCTTGACGCCATATGTCGACAGGCGGAAATCGTCAATGGTGGACAGTGGTCGACTCTCAAATGATTCCATTGGAGAGATTGGGAACTATTCAGTGTAGCATTCGATAACACAAAAATATTTCAAATGTCATATTCTTATTTTAATTCATGGTTTATTTTAGAGGTCATCCAATAGGATTGTTATTCTGTAATTAGATAAGAAAAATACTGACTTATTGTTTCAGCCTCGGGAAGATGCTATTTAAGAAATATTTAAATTTTTTAGGTGAAGATAGGTATATATTTGGCGGGAATTTTTACTTCAGATATTTTCATTGCAAAATAACTCCATTTTCCGGGCAGATAGGAACGTCTTAAACATATACCTATCAATGGAAATCAGCAGAAGGAGATCCGATTAAATTGGAAAGACTTTTAAAGTAAATATTCGATTCATGACTGGTTGAAGTTGTCTTCTAAAGCGAAGAATTATCGTTCAAAAAGGCGAAAAAGAGAATAATTTCCCTTTGGCAGAATGAATTTTTTATTTATATTTTATCTCCAGATGTTCATAAATCTCTGTTGGTTATTATGGTGACCATCGATAATGGCTCGAAATTCAAGAGATAAATTATGTAAATTGTTGGCAGGGCGATGCTACAGAAAATACTGCATTGGGAAAATGTTTCGTAAAAAAATACCGAAGCAATATGACTCATGCATTAAACAGTTAACATCAGACCGCCGAATAAATACTTAATTTAATCGGTTAATTTAAAACTGGTATAAATTGGAGACACATATTTAACGCGTGTTTTTATCATTCCACTATCTCAGTAAACCTTTGGTTAGAAGATAATGTGGGCTTATTTACCTCAAATTTAAAGGGAATGTAATTTTTCTCTGTCGTATACTAATTGTCATTGTAAGATTAGTACAAGGTGTAACTTCAGTATAACTTCTAAAAGTTGGCTCTAAGCTCCACTACTACGAAAGGATGAATTCTTAACTTGGTGGTGCATGAAGGAGAAATTGGTTCCATTACTTAAAAATTTCAGTGAAAGACTTCAATTTATAATGTATAATACTCAAATAGATGTTAGATATTGTGTTATTCTTGGGCCGTTATTTCGTCGTCAGAGCAAAAATGTACCGATAAAATATATTTTACATAATTTTCCTCTTGAAACTAAATTTTTCATCATGAGAATAGAATTTTTGAAACCGTCATAGAACTGAGTTCTTAAATTAAATGAATTAATTCGGTTTTGCAAGTATTAATCTGCTGGAAAAGCAAAAGATGAAAAAGCAAAAGATCTTAAATAATGAGTAACCCGTATCGGTGTTTATTTCTGTGAATAGGGATTGATAGCTTACACATCTATAATTCAGCGTTTAAAAGACACGTTTTTCGAAAGGTCGAGCTTTCCGAGGCCTCAGTGACAGGAGGATATTCTGGAGGAAAATGTTTCAGCGTGAAAGGGATTTGCGTATAAAGCATCGGCTGCTTCTTCCCACCACCATCTGGATTCCCTTACATCGCCCAAGAGGGAAAACATCTTCGTTCATAATTAAAACGGTTTCTTCAGGAGGTGCTAGAGAGCCTTAAGCCACAGATCCTTTATGTTTGCAAGGGGAATGGCTCGAATTCTTCACAAAGAAAAGATTTTATAAAAAAAGAGGGTTAAATGAAATGTACAGCAAAGTCCTTTTCATTAAAGGAATCTCAGGCTTGCGACTCGGTGTAATGTTTCAAAGGGTACATCTTTGCTGAAAGGAACGACCTGTATTGTTTATCCTTTTGTTTTGCTCCTTTCTAAGACAGCGGAAATTGCCTCGATAGCGCTATTATGCATTCTGCTGATGACGACACATATAAATGACATAAACTGATTTAGGTTAACGCTGATGAGGCTCTTTACAAATAATTTAAACTGCAGCAAGCACATCCGAAACATTTGCGGTAAAACAACTGGAAAGCTCGGTTTGGTAAAGCGCATTGGATGCGATGAAAAAGTTAGAGAGCGACGTTACTGCGCATTGGCTCCATCTGGATTATGCGGCGAGTATATAGGATCTGGCGGATGAAACGTGTAACTCGAGAAAGTGCAGCGCAAGACGATAACATTTGTAAAAAAATGTTACGATGAAAATCATGAGTTACAAAAATGCTCTCAGACGCAGGTTGAGATAACTTGAAGGAAAAGAGATAAAGATGGTATTGCTTTATAAATTCTGAGTTAGTACAAAAGCAGAATTCCTAGTGCACATAGAAGACGTAATTGGTATTATGCGACCCCCTTCCGCTACTTCGGCCGATCCGACAATGTGAGCAAATTAAGAGAAATAGATGCGAGGTGAAGAGACTCATTCCTTCCGCGAACGATGCATGATAAGATGTAACTGGAACACTTGCTGTTTCACTGCCACACGCCGAAATGTGGCTTGCAGGGTAGATGTAGATGATTAACACGTCTCGCGGAATTCCGGGAGACTCCCGAATATTTGAATCTCTCGTCAGTCGGCGGAATTCCCCTGCCAAATTGTTCTTAAACAGGAAGTGATCTAATATTTGATTTAATTTTTGCCATCTGAGCCTAAACTCTAAAAAGCTACGCTATTCTTAACTAAATACTATTACAGATAAAAAAGTAACTTGAGTTTCCTTTAGTTTATAATGCGTTCGTAAGACCTTTACGTAGAATAAAATCAATTTCAAATCACTATTAGAGTTGCTTCTTTATCATTAATAAGTTCTTTACATTTATGACGTTTTTATTGCATTAAATAGATATAATTGAAGTATATGTCAAAGAATGTTTTATATCTCAAAGAAGCATTTGATACAAAAATTACGTTTTCTTTAGTAAATCACATCTACTCTGAGGGCCACTGTAAAATGGTACGAAACAATTACTACTCATCATTGCATTGAAAAGCTTAAAATGCCTGCCACATGCGGAGTGCGTATGTAGATGTAGAGAATTTCATGAAAAAAATGTCATTACAATTTTTACAGGCGCGTTTTAATATCCAGCTCATGGATTTCTCAAGAGAATTTTTTTCTCTTCCCCAATATACATCAAATGCTCTAGGGATAATTTAAATTAATGTCCATTATAATGGTTAATTAATAGCTTTATAACAAAAGGACTCCATGGAATTACTGCTCCAACCAAGTCGTAATAAGACTTCCCTCAAGGGGCTTTTTGATTTGAAATGTGGTTGTGATTATTTACTATCTCCGTCTCCCTTGGCGACGACAGAGAAATTCCCACGTGTCCAATAGTGATTTGAATGGACCAATACAAAATACGAAACATGGGGCCCTCTGCAATACGTACCAGTTAATGGAAAAGAGATCTCTTCGCAAAGATAAAAGTCAATATAATCATCCCTGTCCGATTGACTAACCAAAATGAGTAAGTGAGATTTCTTGAAGCTCATTCAGCTCACGGATTTCTCAAGAGAATATTTTTGCAATCTAAAGAGTTGGCTTCCAGTCTCATTAATTGCACTCGAAAACTTTCATCCCGAAGACAGTTATTACTGAACCATTTTTTGCGAAGTCAATGTACCTTGAGATCTAATTCGAAACAGAAACGAACGATAATATTACTTAAAACATTCCAATGTTAAACGGAGTAATGGGCGTGCGTAAAGAAAATATTTACATTTCAAGTATTTTAGGGAGGTTGAAATGTTCCCGAAATCAAGTTTTGCCGCGTCTACGCATAATATCGACTAGATAATCTTTGAGCGTGTTTTCACTGAACTTATTTAGTAAATTAATCCTTTGTTTAAATCTTATATCTTCTAAAGATTCCCATCCTGCGTCCTAAAGCATCTGTCGCGCTCAATGATTTATCGTAGCAATTCTTCCCAAAATGTATCGCCTTTTGCTGCAACTTTTCTAATTCCCCAATGCTTGATATATTGTAGATAAGTTTCATTAGAGTCATATAGTTAACAGTAATCATAATGTAGGAATCAATCCAATACGACTATGGAAATGAACTATATATTAACGAAGGAGTCCATGTAAGAGATGGATGAGGAGAGTCTCAATCTCGCCCAAGTTTTATCATTGCTCTTATTATGTATTTCAATATAATTAGAAAGTAATCGGTGGAAAGTACAATTCCCAGCATATCAAAACCTTGTTGTTCTTCATCAAATGAAGTATTCCATTCTCGAAGAGGGACCACATTGGGACCCTGTAGAAAAATGTTGTATTCTGAAATTAGAAAAAATACAGCGAATGGCGATACATTTTGTAAGGAATTGTTACGACAAGTCAGTTAGTGTTATGCAAGTGCTTCAGGACGCGAGACGGGAATCTTTAGAAGATAGAAGGCTTAAACAAAGGATAAATCAACTTAATAAATTTAGATAAAGCACGTTCACAGATGATGTAGCTGACATAATATGTCCCCCATCTTATATAGACCGTTCTGATACTGCGAGGAAAATCAGAGAAATACATGCTAGAACAAGTTGTTTCAAAATTTAATTTTTTCCGCGAACGATACGCGAAAGCAATCGATTAGTGAAGTAGAGTCATGGTGCTTGCACCCCCTGCCACACGCCGAAAGGTGATGGCACTTACTTGGATGTAG